>CANXYC010230376.1:0-17161 GCA_948193065.1 Aleurites moluccanus | reverse complement strand
TCATCATATATATATATCTATATTGTAAATGACTTGGTCATTCTTCCTTGGACCAAGCTCATATGAAACCTATTTGTTAACTTGAATGAATTCATGTTCTATGTTGATGGTCTTATGACCAATATGATTCTTATGAAATCCAAGTTATATGACCCATGATATGTATATGTATAGAACGCTCTTCCCAATGAGAGTAAATTCATTGGTCCATTGTGCACTTTGGGAACCTAGCTGATAGGATTTTTATCAGCATTTCACCTAGAGGGGACCATGAGCTCTAGGCATATGCCTGGCCAAGCATATGTTTTGCGATAAGGTAGCAAGGACTATTGATGCGCTTTGTTGTGATAAGGTAGCAAGGCTACTGATGCATTCTGCAGTTCTATCATATGATTTGATAGTACTATTCGATTATGAACACTTATGTTCTTGTAAGCATAACTGTTTGATATTTTCATATCCATGTTCCTTTGGCTTGATCTTTGCATTGCATGTTTAGATCTTACTGAGTTGATGGCTCACTCATTTTTTGTGGATTTCAGGTGATAGTGTAGCTCGAGAGGGAGCTAATATAGAAAACAGATGTCACACCCCAACTCCAGTGGTGCGATGGTCCTAGGGCAAGGGTAGGCTTAAGGCCACTATAAACCCGTAGAACTCATAAATCATGAATCTTATCATCATTATATAAATTACAACATCACATTTTATCATACAATGATAAATTCTATACATTCAATTAAACATCAATCATATCTTTTCTATTATCATTTTATATCTTTCTCCTGTTCCTTAATGATCATAAGATATATCTCACATCACCAAGGAACAAGAGCATCCCAAAAGGTAACAATCATACATCAAAATATACTAGTATCCTTGAATGATTAACTACGGAGCTCTAGAGTATACTCCCATTACATATTTTGTCATAATACCATTAAATAAATATACATAATATCTCAAAAATTATTATAATGAAGCTTCTTGGGATAAACAAGTCAAGAAGCCCGATCCTCTCTATTAGCTCCCTCACGAGCTATGCTATCACCTGTAATCCACAGAAGAGGAGTGAGCCTTCAACTTAGTAAGATATGAACATTATAAATCAAAAATCTGAATATCGAATCATGGTCATGAATAAATATCTATATATATAGGTATAAAAGAATCATAAGCTTTACTTGAAGGAAACATGGTACTCATAATAATTTGGCTATATCAAATCATGGTTCGTATTTAAAACACAAAATGCCCACAAAGAATGGCATTATCAAATCTCATATGATAGAACTGATCTCATGTCATAACATATGTATCAGAAGCCTTGCTTCCTTAAAGTACACACATGCTTGGCCAGGCATGCGCCTAGAGCTCATGGCCCCCTCTAGGTGGAACACTGATAAAAACCCTATTAGCTGGGCTCCCAAAGTACACTATGGACTAATGAATTTACTCTCATTGGAAAGAGCGTTCTATCCATGGGTCATGGGGTTTCAATCTCATAGGAAGCATATTGGTTGCAAGACCATTATCATATAACATCATTCAAATCGGGTTTAACAAACAAGAAACATCTGAGCTTGATAAAAAAAAAAATTAATCAGGTCATTTATGTTATAAACATGAATATATATATATAAGTATATGTGAATGAACAATTCAAAGATACTTGGTCTTATTATTTCAAAGAGACAAGAAACAAATAAATGTTCATACTTACCTTAATACAATTTCTCTTGAAATTTCCTCTAGCAAATTCCAATTCTATCTCTTCAATTAATTTGATTTCCTCCTCCTAAGAAATTTCCCCAAATATACCAAATTAGGGTTTTCTCCAAATCAACAATATTTATCATGATTTCCTAATAATTAATTATCTTAGAGTCTCTATTCTTAATTCCCAATAATAATTTTTATTTATCTCTTAAAGAAAATCTGCATTTAATTTTCGGAGTTACTGTTCATGTTACTATTCATAACAGCCTCAACATTCTGATTTCACCCATATTAATTATCATTAATGACTTTAGATTATTTGCAATAAATTCTATATACCCAATATTAATTATCCTAACCCATAGACTTAAATAAATCTAAAGAAAATAATTTAGGAAGAAAATTTACCTTATTTCCTTCAAACTGAAATTTTTGAGATTCCTGCTCAAATCTGATGATTTCTGCCTTAATATAGACTAATCTAGAAGTCCAATGCTTTAATTTGAGTATTAATGACTTAGAAAATAAAATGAGCTAACTCTAATAAGAGACTAAATATAAACGAAGAAAGAAAGAAAGGAAAATCGCGTGAAAGCAATTGGGGTTGCTAGGTTTAAATAGACCATTGCCCAGAAAAACATGCTTGCCAGCTCGCCTCGCCAATCCTGCCTTGGCAAAGCTACCTCCCCTAACACAGCTATCCATTCCCACTTCTCATTTTCCAGCTCGCGCTTTCCAGCTCGCCAAACTTGATCTGGCAATGCCACTTCGCTAATCCAGCTTATATATGTCATCTCGCATATGCTGCCTCACCAGACTCTCTTCGCGAACTCTTCCTCGCATATGCCACCTCGGCAATGCTTCTTCGCCTCTTCGCCTCTTCGATTATTTGCTTCTTCACCTATTCGCCTTTTCGCTTCTTCGCTTCTTTGCCTCTTTGCCTCTTCGCTTCTTTGCCTCTTCGCCTCTTCGACTCTTCGCTTCTTCGCCTCTTCGCTTCTTCGCCTCTTCGTGAACTGCCACTTCGCACATTCCCTCTTCGCAGAATGCCACCTCGCCTTTCCTCTTCGCCTAACCTCTTCGCCAAACCTCTTTGCCAAATCCTCTTCGCCAAACCTCTTCGCCAAACCTCTTCACCAAATCCTTTTCGCCAAACCTCTTCGCCAAATCCTCTTCGCCAAACATCTTCGCACATGCCACTTTGCATATGCCTCTTCGCCAATTGCCACCTCGACAATCTCAATTTGCCACTTCGCCACTTCGCATTTTGTCGGCTCACCACACTAAAATTTCTCTAAGTTAAAACCTTTGCTGGACATCTCACACTTAGCCAGCTCGCAAATGAGCTACAAATATCCAAACTTACTAATTCTTTCTTCCATTTAAAATAAGTATATAGGGGCACAACATATCAAAATTTCAAATCATAAAGACTAACACACAGACCATGGTGACTCTCCAAAGGTCACCTAGATTTACTATCTTAGAATCTCTCTGAACAGTCCTGAGAAAAACCACTCTCCATTGAGATATACTCATCCAAAAATTCTGAAATTTTATAGCTATCATTACAACACACAACGAAACATTTTTTATGTTCACACCTTAAGTTAATTCTATCTCAGCCATTCCCAGTAATTCAAACAGATACTGACTTCCTGCAGAAATATTCAACCAGACCAGTCTTACTCAAATAAACATAACTCATCACTTACATAGAATTTTGGCAAACCATTTTATAGGATTATAGTTAAGACATAAACTCACAACTTTCATGTTTTATACTTTATCAAATTATGTATTTAAGATTATGCAATTAATCTCACAATATCCTGCAACTGTAAAGATTAAAATTTTCTGAAATTCTCAACATTCACATTTGAAATTAATTAATTCTCCAAACATACAAAATTAATAAAAACACTACAAAATGACAGATATTACAACAGAGCTTCTTGATTCATTCCTCTAAGAAGACTCTATGTAATTCATTTGATATATATTCATTATTTATATTATGGTATTGTATGTATGAGAAGTATACTCTAGAGCTCCGTAGTTAGATGTTGAGGTTAATATTACTTTTATGTCTGAATTGTTACAATTTGGGCTACCCTTGTTCCTTATTGATGTGGGATGTATCTTTTGATCTGAAAGGAACAAGAGGAAATCATATAATGATAAATATAAATGTATGAATTATAATTACATGAATCATAGAAATGAGTATTTGTAATGATAACTATATATGATATGGATATGTATTGTGTACGAGATCCAGGATATGAGTGTTCTATGGGTTTATGGTGGCCTTAAACCTACCCTTGCCCTAGGGCCTTCGCACCACTAGAGTTGGGGTGTGACAGGATGTCTTATGGATCCATCAGCTAACTGCAAAAATTGATCAGCAGGTTTCAATGGTCCAAGGGTAAGTTTCATTTATAAAGAGTAAGGCATCAAATTAGTGCTAGATCCAAAATCAAACATTCCACTAACTTCTTTATCCTTACCAAAACAAATTTCCACCATAAAACTACCTGGATCTTTAATCTTTGGAGGTAGCTTTTGTTGGAGCATCAGATTTATTTTTTCTGAAACTTTCACCTTTTCTTTTACTTCTAAGTGTTATTTTTTCTTTCTTCTTTTTTATGTCTAGCAAAATTTGCTCATAAATTTCTTTACACCTGCAAGGTTTATCACAAGGTAAAACTTTCTTAATTTTATCATTGATAAAAAAAACAATTTTACCTTTTTCTTGATTTTATTTATTAACCCTTAGACTTGGAGGCTTGTAAGGATCTTTAGCTTTATGTAAGCCTCCCAAGGGTATAGAAACTTGAGTTTTCTTTTTAGAAGCATTACCCATAACTTCTACCTTTTTTCATCTTTCATTTTTATTTTTATTTTCAAAGGAAGCACTTTTTCTTTTTTCTTTTCTTTTATTTTTATTTGCTTCCTCTTCTTTTTCTTTTTCTTTGGATGTCCTTACTTCCTCATATTTTTCTATTTTTTTTTAAATTTTTTCAATTTTAGTGGAAGCATTACAAATAGCTTTCTCTTTTCTTTCTTTTTCAAGAGAAGTAACACATATAACTTCCCTATTCTTCAAATCAATATTAGAGGCTCAAATTATAGCCTCCTCATTTTTCTCATCAATGGAGGCATAACATACAACCTCCTATTTTTCATTCTTTTTAGAGGCAAAATAAATCACCTCTTCTTTTTCACAATAGGAAGTATAATCAACCTCCTTTTCATCAAGTGGAATAGTGATAATTGCTCTGGCTTGGAAGTTTACCATTTTAATGGGTTTGCATTTTGGAAGCTAATTATCCCACTTGTGTTACTAATCTTCTAACAAAGGCTTCCAAGGAATCAAATCTCTTGTTATTCTCCTCTTTGTTTGCATTATTGCCTTAATGAAAGCATTCATAGTATCATCCAAGGGGAAGATTTTAAACCGATTCTGATTAGAAGATAGGCTTTGAAATTGATTAGGCCTATGAGGATTTTAGAATTATGGTTGTGGTTGCATTTGTCCTTATTGATTATTGTTCTTTCATGAAAAATTAGGATGATTTCTCCAACCTGGGTTATAAGTATTTGAATAGGGATTGTTTTATCCCTTAGGTTGAAAATCACCTATTACATTCAATTGTTCTTCTTCACCTGAAAAGGAATCATAGGACAAATAACAAACATTATCACCATGACCAAAAGTACCATAGACTCCACATACCTCATTAGTTTTGGAACTTTGAGTTCCCTTTGCGGTCAAGAGTTGTACTTTTTTAGTCAACTTTGATATTTGTTTCAACATTTCTTGGTTTGTCCTCACTTCATTGACTCTAGCTCTTCTACCCCTTACACTCTTTTATTAGGAATTAGCTTCAAACATTTCAAATAAGTCATAGGTATCTTTTGGTGTCTTTTCACTCATTGCTCTACTTACAACATTATCAATAATAAATTGACTATGTTGAGTCAAACCATCATAAAAAAAAATTAGTTAAGCAATTGCAAAGGATATGAATGATGTAGACACTGAATTTGAAGCACTTTGAAGCATTCCTATGCTTTATGAAATGGTTCTCCCTCCATTTGAGAGAAAATAGCAATTTTTGTTCTCAATTTGTAAGTTTTTTTATGAGAATAAAACTTTTCCATAAACTTATTATAGACTTACTCCCAAGTATTTAAACAATTAGGTGTTAAAGTCATTAGCCATGATTTGACTCTATCCTTTAATGTATAAGAAAAACACCACATTCTCAATTGATCTTCATTAATACCCTGCAAAGAAAAGTCTGAATAGTGGCATAAAGTCTCTGATAAAGTTTAATAGATCTTCATTAGCTATGCTATAAAAAGATGAAAGCATGCTATAATGAATATTTTTAGTTTATAATTTCTAATTGCTTCCCCAAATCTTATATAAGACATGGTTGTCCCAATAATAGGTCTTGCATATTCTTTCATAATGGGTCGTAGATTAGCCATGTTATTATTTTCTTGGTCTAAATCCACTTCCTCCCCAATATGATTTTCAGCTGGTGGTTGGTTGTTCATTTCTTCCGAAGTTGTGACTTCTTCTTCCTCAAATTGATTGTCGATACACAATTGTTCAAAATGAGGAAGAATAGTTCTCTTATGTGTGCTTATCCTGTGAATGTTGTCAATAAAATGGGAAAGCTCTTGATTTAAAAATCGCTTACCATGTATACACTAATAAAATAAGCAAAGAAATTAAATCAACTCAAAAATAATATTTTATTTTTAACTTTATTATATTTTTTATTTTCAATATTAGCAGAGAAAATGAATAAAGAAAATTAAATTGCAAAAGTAAAATGAAAATAGACGATAAATAAATTAAAATAAAAGATGAGTTAATAAAATATGAATGAAAAGAGAAGAATTTAAGATAAAGAAAAATAAATAGTATCTTAATTAATACTAAAAATAAAATAGACAAGAAGACAAAATAACAAAATTAAAATAAGGGATTTATCCTCTGTGATTCAAATGAACAATTGAAACATTAACTTAATCTTTGTATTTTTTTTTACCAAATTTTCCTTTTCTCTTTTTTTTTTTTTTTCCTTTTTTTAGATTGAAAATAAAATTAACACAAATATTAAAATTAACAAAAATACAAAAATCACAGTAGAAATAAAAATAACAAAGGAGCAAGAATAGAAAATAACATTAAAATTAACAATAACTAAAAATCACAAAATATCATTAACAATGAAGAATATAAAATTTCAATTGTAAAAAAATTACACCTCAAACCTTCTCCGACAATAGCATCAAAAACTTGACCATTCTAAAAAGTACAGTGTAAAAGTGTAGCTTACGGTTATACTCGCAAGCGTACAAGGTGATTGTAGTAATGGTGGCAAGGACACCCAATGTCGTTTTCTACCATAAAAGCTTAGTCAGGTTAAATACAATTCAAGGTTGCCATGATTTAATAAATAAATAAAATCCTAAACACTCTAATCAAAGTTGTTGTGATTGTAAGAGAATTGAAAATAAAACTTTTAAAGAAACAGCCAAATAAGCCATATTAGAAGCCATTAGAATGATCCTTAGCTTTGTTGCATGCTTTATATTTTATTGGCATACTATAATTTTATTTTGGCCATCATGCATATAATAGTACATTATCTATTACTTTTAGGTGTTTATCTTTATATTTTGGATGATATTTGCAAATACACACACACACACACATATGTATATATATATGTATGGTTGTTCTTATATAGTTGCTATCGTTGTTTACTCCCTTTTGGATTGATGACAAAAAGGTGGAGAAATATTAAATTGTTATCAACTAACTTACATGTTGATGAATGCTTTGAGATGCTTTTAGCATTGATGGCATTGAAATGCTAAATGCTTGCTAAATGACATCAAATATGCTGAAACAGTATATTGGAGAGAGATATTAAAATTGTTACTAATTTAACTTGCAGGTATATATTGAATGTTTTTAATGTATGAAAATAAGATTTTAGCTTTGAAATGATAAATGCTATGAATGATGTTATTGAAATATCAATATTTGCAAGTTATTGAGTTGTTGTTACAGGTTGATTGAAATGCTGAAAAAACATTTATTGAATATTGAATGTTTTATGACGTTAGTTGGAAAGTTGATCCTTTAAATATTATATTGACTGGATGGTTGGATATTGAAAAGTAAGCATAGTTTAAAGGGGATTTATTTCTCTTAAACTTAATTTCATGATATGATTTAAGGAGTTTTGTCATCATAAAAAAGGGAGAGATTATTGGCCCTTTCATGATTTTGTCGATGAGCTACAAACTCTTAATTATATATTAATGGTGTTTATTCTCTATTTATGCATTATATTGATGATCCTTATCTATGCATTATATTGACAATATTTAACTTAAAAGAATAAAAATGCAACTTATTTGTGTCTATATTTTAAGTTACATTTTGTCGGATCATGTAACGACCACTAATTTTGATGAAAATAGATAAAAAGACACATAAATTATTTTAATGACCGTTATGCAATGGGAAGCCCTTACAATTATGGAATAACTGCTATGTTTCAATAACAAGCATTAAAAGAAAAATGTTAAAATTAGACAATATGACAGAAATAATTTTAATGCCCATTATATAGAAGAACGCCCGTTATGGAAGATTTACTGAAGAATTAAAAGAAGATATAGAGAGCCAATTAATCGTTATAGTTCTTTACACCCATTATGGTTTGCACGAAATGACCATTACAATGTGATAACACCCGTTACCGGTGGTTGGGCTGTCATATAAGATAGATTAGTTGAAATTTATAGCTGTTGGAAACTATTTTTAAGACCAGATCAACATTAAATGAAGTCCAAACGGTCATAATTTATTTCAAGGCATTGAAGACTATAAATAGATGATATTTTGAAGATCAAATAACTTTTAGGAAGCCAAAGATTAACCAGTTCATTGATTTTGCTCTCATCTCTCAATTCTTTTTATTATTGAACATTTTAAACTCAACTTATATCATTTGTGTTCATCCTAACTTATGCTAGTTGAAAGTTTTGTTCTTATATTTGTAAACCTTTGAAAAGCATTGTAAAGTCTTGAGATTGACTTAAAACATGTTATGAGTCTTTATGGAGAAAGACTAAATTGGTAGGAACTAATTATAAAGAATGGCAAAATCCCTTAGAAACTATTGTAAGTGTTGGATTGTGTAACCGTGATAGTGAAACCTTACTATCAGGTTGATATTGAGAGAAGTAAACATAGGAGAGGATTGTGCTATGAACCACTATAAATTGGTAAGCTTTCTCTAACTCCATCTCCTTTTATTGCTTTGCTTAAATTTATATGTGTTATTATTGCAATTGAATTTAAAAGTGCAAAAAATCCTTAAATTCCTATTTACCCCTCTAGAAATATTACAATAGTGGGATAACAATGTGCAATAATTTGTGTATAAAATTTCATAATTTAATTCTTAGTAGTTTATGAGTAATTAATGTTTGAATTTTCTAAAACTGTAACTTTATTTTAATTACTGCAATTTATGCCCTGAGAATTTGTGAAAGAAATTTGCATAATTGAATTTTTTATAAGCTTTCCAATGGTGTATGACTTGCATGAATCGGAGTTTTGTAATGAAAGTAATTCCATTTTAAAATTTTAAAGACTAAATTGAAAAGAAATTAAAAGTTTAAGGATTTTCTAGAGGTAAAAAATTATAAATTTTGATTCCGTCAAATCTCAGTCTCAACTTAGGGTATGGTTAGTCCAAACACTAGGATAGATAGTCTTTTTGGCAAAAATAATTGGACCAATAAACTTAGAGACCCAAAAACATCACCACTGAAAAAATTTCACATTCCAGAACCCTTCATATGACAGCGAGTGGACCACACTCTCCATCACTAGAGAGTGAACATTGATGCTGAACAACACACAGGCTATTTCAAAATGACATATCATTTGATTTTTGAATTACATGTCATTTAAACTACATGTCGTTTTTGATATGTACTTAAAAAATTATAATAATAAATAATTTTTATTATATAGCCACCTTGACAACATAAGTGGGGGCACATACAAAGCCTTTTGGATCCATTTTTTTTTATTAAATTTCTAAATTTTTAAATTTAATTATTATAATTTTTATGTGGTATAAAAATTAATTTTCTTGAATATAATATGTTAAAAATAATAGAAAAATATTTTTGAACCTCAGAAAAATTTAAATTTTTTTATAAAATTGTTTTATGGTTCAAAGAGTCTACTTAACACATAATTTGATGAAAATTTATTTTTAATCACCATAATTTGCATGTTTTGATGGTGTATTAATGGTATTATTTTTTGTATTTATTGCAAAAAACTAATGCAATCACCAGGAGGATTCCTATTGTTATTAAGATTGCAAATCAATGAAAAAGTGAATGGGATAATTAACAATTAAGAAAAATTAGTAATTGAGCCTTCTGATGAGCAAGTGATAAATATGGTCAATCAGATTATTATTGTCAATTATAATATCCAAGAGATTATTTGATAAGATAGTTTACTCACTCAGTCTAAGAGGTATAAGGCTTTGAAGTCTGTTTTACCTTGACATTATAGGGACACTTTGAACCTCTCGTGATAATATGCCATGATTTGCGAGTCTTATGAAAGAAGTATTAAATTTTTTTTGTGAGATAGTTTGCAAGAACAATTGAATTAGTGGAGTCAAGTTCTAGTCCATTCGAATTATCATCATTTTTTCTAGGACTTGGTTATAAGTTTTCTTCTTTCTAGGACTCCCATATTATTGAATTTTAAATTTATTTATAATTTAATATTTTTTAAATTAATACAAGATTAGAGGTTGTTCATCATCATTAAACCTTTATACCAATCCATATTTATAGTCTTGCATTAAAAAGAGTCGTTTTGTTTCATTAAATGTTTTTTAATGCTTGTACCAATTTTTCCAATGGCTAGTTTTTTTATCTTTATCTGCCGAGTCACGACTTAGACTCCAAAGTCATGGGTGTGACTTGCCTTGAACTAAAGAACATCATTGTTGTAATTTCTTATTCGTGGTTGCGAATCTTTCTGAGTCGCGGATGTGACCAATTTGTAGTGGCAACGACTGGCTATTGTTTCTCCATGAAGCTACTAGATCTCTGAGACACCTTAGTAGCGGCTGTGACTTATCCAGTTGTCGGCGTGACTTTTTTCTCACTTGGACCTTGAGCTACTGGACCTTTTAGGCTTTTTAGTAGCAGTTGCAACATGTTAGTAGCGGTTGCGATTGCCTCTGAACAATTTAAGTAGTGGCCATGACTCAAAAGTAGCGGGCACAACTTTTGCCCTGTTCTGAGCTTTAAGCTACTGGAGTCCTTAGTCGCGGGTGCGATTTCTTGGTAGTGATTGTGACTTCTATCCTATTCTGAGACCTGGCCTACTGGACTCTTTAGTCATGGCTACAACTTACGTGTAACGGCTATGATTTTTCTGCAATCTACAAACTTTGAAGAATTTGTCTATCATGTATCTAATTGTAATATCTTAGAAAAGCCTACCTTAATTGAACAGTTATATAATCAGTTATTGGTCTGAGAACATCGAAATGACTAAAGTTAATTTTAGAGACACAATTAGAATGCATATGAGATACTTTCCTAGAAAATATCGGTGTTAATAACACTGCCGAGAAAATAGCAATCCGGTCTACTGAAGAATTTATGAGTCAGACTAGGGGATAAAGAATCACATAAATATATGTATAATTATGGTGAAAAGAAAAAGTTAAAAAATATTTAGGAACACCAAAAAAGTAAGTGATGGCAAAATCGTAAATAAGGTGAACTTTAAGGGTATAGTGGAAAGTCGACTGTATGAGTTTCAGAATGGCTCTGAAACTATTTTTATAATATAGTATAAATAAAAATAAGCTATTTGAATTCCCACTTTGAAATCCAATTCTCAACAGAATTGTCAGAATAAATTACAGAAATAAATGTGGCAAAAGTATGATTATTGGAAAGATTAAGGACCTATTTATAATTTGCTAATTTTGACTTACTATATAAGTATGCCTTATGAAATTTTTGGCCATTTTCTTCTTCTTCTCCATTGCTGGTTGGATGTTTCTCCCATATTTTTCCATCAAATTTTCTTGAAAAACTATCACGACTCATTTCCGGATCGCGACGGTCCTAGGGTGCGGGAGATGCCGACGCGACCAGCACCCGTTGAACCCATCAATCACTATAATGCAATCATATTATCACAATAAAAACATATCTTACCCATCATCAATCATATATCAAGTCTATAATCATACATTCATATATGCATTATTCATTCTATAACTTTCTGTAACTTCCATATCTTATACAATTATAATCTCCAATATTCCCATATATATATGTTTACACTCTAACTATACCATACAAAACCCATGGAGTAGCTAAGATATAAACATACAAAATAATATAGTGTTCATAATATTATGCTGACATAAGATCTACAGAATCCACAGAGAGTCAAAATGTGGTGAAAAATCTGCCTCCTACTCTGCACCTAAGAGGATAAACAGTGAGAGAGTGAGTATATATGATACTCAGTGAATCTAATATGCATCGACCAATATAATGGATAATGGAATATCAATAAACAATAGGCAGATGACATAAATGAATCAATCTGCTCAGGAATATCTGCAATACAGAATTAAGTATAGAATATGACTGTAAGTAAATAATCACATCAATGAAGTACATATCATATGGACAAGATGGAAATGACAGATATAGAGCCATGAAACGCATAGAAATGTATCAAGAACAAATCACTATATATGTATATATAAATAAACATAAGACAAATCAGGTCTTATGACTAGGACATCCCTTCATAGTATAGGGTATCAAACAATACATTGTGCACAAAGCCGACAATATGAACTCACTACCCTGTCGGAACGGCAGCTCTATCAAATCACCTTGGAATCAATAGAATCAATAAACACATCAATAGATACCATTTTAAAACAATGGTATCGGTAAGTATCGATAACTCATTAGTAATCAATTGAATGAACATAAAGTCAATATGACATCAATAATAATCGATAAATGATGACCAATGGTCTAGAAACCAATAATGGAAACAAATATAAATTAGTCATTTATGGCCAAAAAGTTAACGCAATTGGCATGTCATTGTTGCTGGCGACGGTGGCATTCAAATGGTTGGCCTACGAATTTTTCGGCATGATTTTAGTGCAACACTGACATTGCCCCAATTATCAACAAACATACACCTTGAAACTAATTCATAGGCAATAATCACAACTCAATAATCTTCATCAAGCATATCAATTTGGCATGGAAAATAATTCCAAAACCAAGAACAAAAATCAAAAAATTTATGCCAATTAGGGTTCGGCCAAAATGGCCTTTTGACATATGGATTTCAATTGACATTTTAATAATTTAGGCATGACGAATGATGCATAAAAGACTCACTTATCACTCCAGATCACCTAGCAAAATTGCTTTGCCACCCAATTCCTCAAATTCTCGCTATAGACTAAAATCGGCGACTTTCTTCAATCGAATTTTCTACAACAATGTGAACATCAATTAATCACCAATAAATATCCAATTGACTTATTCTAAACTCAATTTACACATCCTAACCCATTTACACAAAATCATTTCACACAACTTTGATTTAGGGTTTGGAAATTGGGCAAAAATGATTAATGCATCAATTGATGCAATTAAACCATTTACCCAATCCTAATAACACCAAATTACTCTAATTAAACCATAACCTCCAACAAAACACTAAATTACCTAAAAATTTTCATTTGGCCGAAATATTCGAGCTCCATTTTCTTCAAAATTTCTTAATTTCCTATGGTTTAATTTGATAGAGGATGGATTATTTGGTGTTTAATTCAAGTTTCAAACACTTTTCCTTCACAAATTGAAAGAAAAATCAAATTGGAATGGAGAGAAGAAAAACCACGGATGGTGGTGAAGAACAAATGGGAAAAATATTGTCTAAGGCAAGCTTATATAGTAAGACAAAAATGACAAATTTCACTTTTGGTCCTTCAATTTTCGTTAAATTACGCTTTTGCCATATTTTCGCTCGTGTATTTATTTTGACAATTTAGTTGGGATTTTTAATTGAAAGTGAATGTTCAAACATCTTATTTTTATTAATACTTATTAATAAAAATAGTTTCAGAGCCAATTTGAAACTTAGATTGTCGAAATTCCACTATTCCCCCAAAGTTTCCTCTATTTACGGTTTTGCCATGGCTTATTTTATCAGTGTTCTTAAACATTTTTCTCATCTTTCTTTTTAATGTATTTACACATAAATATACATTATCATTTACCCTCAAGTTAAAATCAGAAATTCATTTATCGACTGGACTGCTATTTTTGCGGCAGCGATATCGGTATCGATAATTTTCAAAAAAAATTTTCATTTTCGCTCCAACTGAGTTTTCAAAATTATCTTTAGTCATTTTGATAATTTCAAACCATATACTGAGAACTTATTTCACAAAAACATGCTATGCATATATAGGGTATTACAAAAATCAAAGAGAAAACCTAAAGAAAACTTGAATCAAACCTTTGATTCGTTGATTTCCAACCTTGGGTTGCTTGAAAAATTAAGAAATTTCAAGAATGGAGGGATAGCAAATTTTGGCCCACTCTCCATCTTAAGGTAAAGATGTGATTTGTTTAGTTTAATGCTTCATTTATATGTTTTAGATGTTGAATATAATGGATAATGTATTTAATTGCATCAATTGATGCATTTGATAGGTTTTCCCTAAATAGAAAACCCTAAATTGAAGTTGTGAGAATTGAATCTTTGAATTAGTGTTAGTTAATGTTAAATGAGGTTAGATTATGTTAATTGATGACTAATAGATGAATTATATGTGATTGAATTGATGTAGAGATCAAAGAATTGGAAAGTTGCCATTTTTGCGTACTTTGAAGACTTTGGAGGCAAAATGTGCAATTCAAGTGATTTGAAGTGCTGGGTGAGTATAATATGCATCAAATATTATGCCTAATGTGTTAAAATGGTGTTTGGAAATTTGCTTCAAAAACCCTATTTTGGCTGAATGCCTTTAAGGCATTTTTGCTTATGTTTTTGCCTTGTTTTCCTTTGTTTTCTCATGTCTATTTGATCCATCATATATTGTTTATTAATGAAAACCAAATGCCTATAAAATCCTGGTTACGATCCTGGGATCCCAAATCCATCTCCATACCCAAATCAACTAACTCACCCATCTCACGGATCAATGGTCTCTTGATAACCGAGATGTGAGCTAGACTGCCCATAGACTTTCAGCTCAATGCATCAGCTACCACATTAGCTTTGCCCGTAAGGTAAAGGATTTCACAATCATAATCCTTAAGCAACTCAACCCATCTATGCTGCCGGAGGTTCAGTGTAAACACCACTGCTGCCATCTCTAGATCATTGGTCAAATAGTTTGTTTCATGCTTCTTTAACTAACGAGAAGTATAAGCAATCACTCTCTTATTCTGCATCAACACACACCCTAATACAACTCGGGAAACATCATAGTACACAGTAAACTTCTCTCCCTTTGATGGCAATACTAACACTGAAGCACTTGTGAGGCAAGACTTCAAAGTCTAAAAACTGCTCTCACACTCATCAGTCCATAGATAATGCTCCTATTTCCGAGTCAGCTTAGTCAATGGAGCAGCAATTCTGGAGAAGTTCTTTATAAATCACCTATAGTACCCTACCATACCCAAAAAACTACGAACTTCAAAAACACTGGTAGGCTGAGGCCAACTCGCAACTGCTTCAACCTTTTGAGGATCCACCATAATACAATCCTTACAAACCACATGCCCAAGAAAATACACTTCGGTTAGCCAAAAACTGGCATTTAGATAGCTTAGCATACAACTGATGCTCTCGAAGTGTTTGCAATACAATCCTCAGATGCTCTGCATGCTCCCCCTCACTCCTAGAATAGATAAGAATGTCATCAATGAACACTATGACAAACTTATCTAAGAATGGCTTGAACACCCTGTTCATCAGATCCATAAATGCAGCCGGTGCATTAGTCAACCAGGATGGTAACAGCAAGAACTTATAATGTCCATATCGGGTCCTGAAAGCAGTCTTAGGTATATCACCCTTCTTAATTTTCAACTGGTGATACCCATATCTCAAATCAATCTTTGAGAAATGACTGGCACCCTGCAACTGATCAAATAGATCATCTATCCGAGGTAACAAATATTTGTTCTTCACTGTTACCTTGTTCAACTGCCTATAATCAATGCACATCCTCAGAAAGCCATCCTTCTTCGTTACAAACAATAGTGGAGCACCCCACGGAGAACTGCTCGGTCTAATGAATCCTCTATCCAATAACTCCTGCAACTGTACCTTTAATTCTTTTAATTATGCTGGTGCCATTCTGTAAGAAGGAATGGATATTGGATCGGTGCCTGAATACACTTCAATCCTAAACTCTATCTCCCTATCTGGGGGCAATCCTGACAATTTTTCAGGAAAAAATCTAGAAGCTCTTGAACTACAGGTATCTGATCAAACTCTACTGAATTCTTCTGCACATCTATTATATGAGACAAATATGCTGAACAACCTTTCCCTATCATCCTTCTAGCCTGGATAGTAGAAACAAGATTGACTCTAAATTCACGTTTATCACCCATAAATTCAAACTCTGGTTGCCCTCAGGCTGAAATTTAACCTACTTCTCATAACAATCAATGACGACAGGATGTGTCATGAGCCAATCCATACCCAGAATCACATCTAACTCTAACACAGGCAATTTTATCAAATCAGCATGCAAAATGTTGTCATCAATTTCAATCACACAATCAGGATAGTAGTAATCCACATTTATACTTCCACCCATCGGTATAGCTATCACTAAAGGCACATTTAACAATTTCTTTCCTTATTCAATTTAGGTGCAAGTTGAGGTGAAACAAAGGAATGCGTAGCACGAAAATCAAACAAGGCATCAGCAATCTTATTTTGAATCAGAATAGTACCTGTAAACACATTATCTGATCTCTATGCCTTCTATGTGTTGACTGCAAATACTCGCCCTTGACCTCTGCCTGCTAGGGCCTAACTACTGCCTGGTACTTGACCTCTGCCTCTACCCCTACCAGGAGCCTCTGTCACACCCCAACTCCAGTGGTGTGATGGTCTTAGGGAAAAGGTAGGCTTAAGGCCACCATAAACCCGTAGAACTCACATATCCTGGATCTCATACACAATTATATCAAATACAATATCATATAATATCATTTTCATAATCCATATAAGCATAATTCATTTCTTTACTATATCATTTGATAT
>CANXYC010230212.1:0-26500 GCA_948193065.1 Aleurites moluccanus | reverse complement strand
ATTACCTTTTTAGATTAAGATTTTTAGTAGTTAGAATAGTTATTTATGAATTATATAGAATCTATTATGAGCATTCAAGGCTATTAATTTCGATTAATATGGAAGATACCAAAATTTATGAATTTTGATGAATAGTGATGTGAATAGTGAGTATGTTCTTAATTTCCAGATTTTCTTTAAGAGATGAATTAAATTGATGTTAGAAAACAATAATAGAAACTATAATATGGTTAATATTATAAGGAACCATATTATGTACTATTAATTGAGGAAACCCTAATTTTCAGTATTTGGGGAAATTTTCATAGGAGAAGAGAACTCAAAGAAATATAGGAGATTATTGAATGTACAAGTAATTGAGGGAAATACAAGGATAAATTACTTTGAGATAAGTATGAACATTGCATATGCATACTGTTTCTTTGAAATGGATTGTTCAATCCTTGCTAATGTTTACACATATGATTCTCATGTTATGAAATATTGTATTATTGACCTATTAAATGAAATTCCCATGATGTTCTCAAACAAATGATAAATCATTCCATGTAATCACTTTATATATTGTAAATGACTTGGTCATTCTTCCTTGGACCAAGCTCATATGAAACCTACTTGTTAACTTGAATGAATTCATGTTTATATGTTGATGGTCTTGTGACCAATATGATTCTTGTGAAATTCAAGCTATATGACCCATGATATGCATATGTATAGAACGCTCTTCCTAATGAGAGTAAATTCATTGGTCCATTGTGCACTTTAGGAAACTAGCTGATAGGGTTTTTATCAGCATTCCACTTAGAGGAGACCATGAGCTCTAGGCATATGCCTGGCCAAGCATATGTTTTGCGATAAGGTAGCAAGGACTACTGATGCGCTCTGTTATGATAAGGTAGCAAGGCTACTGATGCACTCTGCAGTTCTATCATATGATTTAACAGTGCTATTCGATTGTGAGCACTTATGTTCTTATAAGCATAATCTTATGATATTTTCTTATCCATGTTCCTTTGGCTTGACCTTTAAATTGCATGTTTATATCTTACTAAGTTGAAGGCTCACTCATTTTCTGTGGATTTCAGGTGATAGTGTATCTCGAGGGGGAGCTAATATAGAAGAAAGAGTTTCTTGATTCATTCCTCCAAGAAGACTCTATGTAATTATTTCGATATATATTCATTAGTTTGTATTATGATGTTGTATGGATGAGGAATATACTCTAGAGCTCCATAGCTAGATGTTGAGGATGATATTATTATAATGTTTGAATTGGTATAATTGGGTTGCCCTTGTTCCTTATTTATGTGGGATGTATCTTTTGATCAGTAAAGAACAAGAGGAAATTCTATAATGATATATATATGTAAATGTATAAATGGTGATTTCATCAATCATAGAAATGAACGATTATAATGATAACTATATATGTTGCGAATATGTATTGTGTATGAGATCTAGGATATAAGTGTTTTATGGGTTTATGGTGGCCTTAAGCCTACCCTTGCCCTAGGACCATTGCACCACTGGAGTTGGGGTGTGACACCATAGTTTCCATCATTTCATATATGTGTTCTTGACAGAACTACTCAACTGATGGGGTAGTGGGGGAAATCCATCAGCATTGTGCACAGTGGCCCTTTGAACATGGTTAACTAAACATGGTTAATTATCTAGGACCCTAGTTGGAAGGGGATTTATCCTAGCCATGAGGTCTGATCCCCTTTACGTATACAGTGATACAGTGATGTGCCCCCGTAGTCTGTCATTTTCATATATTAAATTGTGTTCCCAATGAAACAGTGTTTATTGATATTCTTTATTCATTATTACCATTCATCTTATATTCTTTACTGTTATCCCATCTATACATATATCATGATGTATATGTAACTTACTGAGTATGTTATACTCATCATATTGTGGTTTAATATTTTATAGGAATGAGATAGAAGAGGTTGTTTCCAAGTTAATTCCTTCTCCGACTTGGGACGTCAAGTACATCGAGATAGAGTTTATTTTTTAAAGGTCTTATGTGTAAATTCTTAGAGTTCCATGGCACTATATTTAGATAGAAAAAAAAATAAATATAGAATTATGTGAATAGTTGATAGTGACAGTCATTATATAGTGATTAAATTGTGTTATGCTTGTAACTAACAGATAAAAAGATATGCAATATAAAATGTCTAACGATCGATACTAATAATGGTAATGATAGTGATAATGACAAAGACTGTGATACCAAAAATAATACTATTAAATAATGATTATGATATAATATGAAAGAAATTTAGAAGTGCCACGTATAATTATTGAATTTTGGAGTTAAGAACATAAAGTTGATAAACAATTGGGAGTGTGTTTCTTGCAGGTTGAGAAATTGATAAAATGTGATTTGGTGCTATTCTTACTGGGAATTAGATTGAATTTATAGACAAAATTTTGGCGAAATTTTCATAGGATTAATAACTAATAAATGAAAATTAAATATCGATAAATGATTTTGAATATAATTGACTATATTGAATAATGTTAGTGGGTTCTACGGGTTTTCGATGACCTTAAGTTTACCCGTGTTCTAAAACCGTCGCATTCTTAAAGTGGGGATGTGACATTATAGTACCCATATATCATTATGGGTTTCATTATAATAGATGTCTTGGACGGCAAAAAACCCAAGCAAGAGGTATTTTAGGCACAGAAATTACATGATGGTAAGTGTTGTATTTTGGGTTTTACTTTAGGGTTAATTATAAAAAAAAATCATGAAATATTCATGAAATTATAATTTTATTATGAACTAAAAATTTTGGCAATTTTATACATATACTTTCAATTTTTGACAAATTTAGCACGAAACCGGAATCCGATCAGAATTCCAGTACTGAAGCTGATGTGGCATGCTGACGTGGCAATTATTATTATTATTTTTGTCAAGTCAGCATCTGACTAAGAAATCAAATCAAATCAACTGAATCAAACTGAACCGAATCAATTTGAATCGGTCAATTTGATTTAAATTTTCAAACTTTAGTACGATTTGATTAATTTTTTTGAAATTTTAGTTTTTTAATTCGATTTGATTTTTTCAAAAAAAAAACTGAATAATTTTTTTTTTACTCGGTTAGATTAATTTTTTGAAATTTCAATTTTTATTTTGATTCGATTTTGGAAGTTTTGTTTGGGTTAAGTTCAAACTGAACCCAATGATTGCTTACCTCTTTATTTTTTTAATTTCCTGATCATTCAATACCAAAAATATTAAAATTGGTTAAGTTCGATTTTGATATTTCGATTTTCTTTTGAGTATTGAAATAATTAAACCAAACTGAACTGAAATAGAAAGCAAGAATATTGAAATAATTAAACCGAACCAAATTGAAATAGAAAGTAAGTTATTCAGGTTGAATCGATATATTTTAATTTGACTATTTGGTTATTTATATTATTTAAATTAAATAAGTGAATATATATATATATATTGGTTGGTTTGGTTTATTCGATTTTTTTTAAATCAAATCAAATTAAAAAAATCAAAATTTAAAAAAAAAAAATCAAACTGAACTGAAATTCTGAAAATTGAATCGAATCGACCAAATCAAGTTAGCTTGATTCAATTTGATTCAATAGGTTTGATTTAATTTCCTATTCAGATGCTGACATGACAAAAATAATAATAGAAATTTTCACGTCAGTATGCCATATCAGCTTCAGCACTGGAGCTCTGACCGGATTTCAGTTTCATGCTAAATTTGCCAAAAATTGAAAGTATATGTATAAAATTGCCAAAAATTTTAGTTCGTGATAAAATTGCAATTTCGTGAATAATTGATGATTTTTTTTATAACTAATCCTTTATTTTAATATGATGTATGATTTATGTTTCTGTTGGGTTCAAATAAATGGATATTTGCAAAAATTACTGGTTTTATTTTGGGTACAAATAAATGATTTTTGCTCATGTTTCATTTTGGGGTATAATATGTATTGTTGGATATGCGAAAAATCATTGCAGATTAATACCTAACCTTTGCAAGATGTTCTAACTCCGCAGCTTCTAATCTTCTTAATTTGGCCTTCCTCCCTTTCTCAGGCTTAGGTCTTTCAGGGGTAACAAGGTAGGCTCATCACTTTGTGGCCACATTTCGGATACAATAAGTGGGTTTATGCAGTGGCTATATATATTGATGTATATTTGGACACTATAACATTCACCTATATACTCTTCAAGTCTCTCTCTATTCAACATCAGTGTACATACTGCATATGCACATGAAATAGCAGTGAGTTCTCACCTCCTTCAACTGCAAGTCTTTTCTACCTTGTCAACTATAAATTGTTCCCCTGGACCAAATAGCTCATTCTTGTTTCCCCCAGCCCATAAAACATTGTAATGAAAGGATTGTTAAATAATTTTGTCAAATTTTTTTTAATCTTAGGGAATAGATTATCCTGAATCTTTTTCATGGCATCCTCTTAGTCCACACTCTTTTCATTAATTTGTGCCAAATGATCTCTAGGCATGTCACAATGCCTTTGTCCCTAGCATCTAAGAAGAAACACTAAAACACTCACTAATGTTATTAAGAAGAAGATCACATTTGCATGTGTTGGAAAATGGGACCTACTCTAGTGCTTTGCTTCATTGTTGCATAGCCATTGATGTGCATTGTGGTATTTTTCATCTAATGCTTCCATACATTTTGTAAACCTCTACCCATAATGTGCCCTAGGACAGTCCCACAATATGTTTTTTAATTCTTTGCCTCTGAATGATTTTCTGAAATTTGTGTATATGTGCTTGACCCACCACCTCTTCTCTGCTGCAGGATACAACTCATCCAATGTATGCACTAGACCCTGCAAGATACATAGGAGATAAGAATTAAAAAAAAAAAAAGATATTAGTTAATAAATCATAAAAAGTGACTAAAATAAAAATAGTTAGTAAAATAAGAACAAAAAAAAAATTGGAGTACCTTTTGCCTATCTGAAATGAATGTCTAATGCCAATGGTCTTTCTGAATATCAAAGTCCATACCAAGCTCAGTTAAGAACCAAGCCAATTGCTCTTCTTCTTTTTTCTCACTAAAGCCCATGTTAGAGGATATATGCAATCATTTGCATCAATTGATACTGCGCATAGCAGTTGTCATCCATATATTCCTTTTAGAAAATACTCATCCACCCCTATTAATTTCCTACAACTAGTTTTAAATTCCTCTTTCAATGCCCCTAAACATATATACACCCCTCCAAATACCCTAAGATCATCATTATCCTCCAAAAATTGGATTTTACTTCATAGATTAGTTCTTAGAATCTCTAATCTATAGTTTTGAAGGCTTGCAAATTGTTCTTTCTCATCACCATTAATGAGAGTTAAAGTTATCCTCCTTACTCTCCATGCCTTAGTCTTGGTGTCATAGACATGGTAGTTATTCTGGACTGTTCTAATGAAACCAATTAATTTTCAATTTGGGTCCATCCTAAACCATTCCAAGTATGTCTTAGCTAACTACTTTGATGTAACTTGCCTAATGTTTCGCTTCTTACTACATGAATGCTCAAAAATCCCTAATTTTATTTTCATTGTTTTGGAATCTTTAACCATTATGTTACAAAATATATAAAAGGGACACCCCTTTACATATTTTGTCATGCATCTGTTTTTATCATTTGACCTAAACCAAATTTGTCATCTATTCCTTCTAGCTCACTGTCTGTATGCTTCTTTAAATAATCCTAATAATGTGAACTTTATCCCAGCAATAAGTGTTGGATTCGCCATGTCTCTCTCAGCCCTAAACTCAGGATACTTAACTTTTGAAATTTTCACCTCACCATCAGTATCTGTCTCAGAGGTAAATAAAAGCTCATCAGAAGGAGCAAGGTCAGAGTCACCACCTTCTACATCTACATTTCCTATAATTGGATCTTCTGCAAACTTCTTATTAGTTGGTCTTTTGCTAATTTCTCTCTCTAAGTCCTTATCAACATAACTCTCAAACAATTCATCATCCTTATCCTTTATGTCATAATCATTATCTATAAACTTAGTATTAGGATCCTCATAATCATCATCTTTTCTGTCTAAGCTATCCCCACTGTCACAACCATTAGTACTTGTACAACCCACATCAATCCCTTTATCTTTTCCCTCAACCTTTTATCTAATGTTTCTCTTACTTTTCTCTCCCCTTTTTTGGTTACTCTCACCAATATTAACTCCAACCCCATCACTCACCCTAACCCCACTAATATTAACTAAGTGTTTGACAAAAACATTTAAAATTTTTTGGCTCTTTAGACTGTACCCCATTGCAACTATGTCACTATCATTAACTAGTTGGCAAAGACCCTCACAGTAGCTATTATTAGATTTTTACCAGTAATACAACATTTCTTCCCTTAAATTACACTCATTCACCATTCTATGTAATTCTAACATGGATAAACTATTAGCTAAACAATTATCAAAATAATCTATGGACCTATTCAAATACCCTACTTCCCTACATTCCCCATTATAATACAAATGAATGTTAAAGAACTCATATCTAGTGGCTGCAAAAAAAACAAATACAAAAGACAATAAACATGCAAGATATTTTACATTCAGGTCATGTATTTACAAGTATTAAAATAACTTGACAGTATACATATTAGTAAGCACGTATACAACATATTACTCTAATCCTATCAAAGCAGGTGCACAACATATTATATTATTTAAGCATCTGACATAATATTTTTTAATAATAAATAATTATAAGCATTGTAACTATATAATTTCATTACCCAACAACCTATCAACATAACAACAAACTGAATTCATTTCCCAACAACCTTAAACCAAAATAAAATTTCAAAACCCCTGTATAAAATTTCAAAACCCCTCTGTCAATTGCTACAAAAAATCCCATGTTTTCATATTACAGTATAAACAGAAACCCTAAACCTAAACCAGAACAAAAATCATATCTATTTCATTACCTTTCTATACTTTCAAAAATCCATTCAAATTGGTCAATATAAACACAACATCTTTCACTATGAACGGAAAAAATAAATAAATAAATAAACATAAAGGTAGGAAACATCTTTCAAACACAAGATGGTTTAAATTGCTCAATACAAACACAACATCTTTCATTATCAATGGAAAAAAAAAATCCTAAATCTAAAGTTAGGCAAATAAGCAAACTTATAGTAGAGGGGAGCCTGCTCCTCTGGTTTTCTACGATGTCAGTTCATATTCTACACATTTTTTCTTCTCCGGCTAACTCACGCCCTCGATCAATTTGCTTTTTTAACTTTTCTTCAAACCTTAAACCTCACTTATATGTTCACAAACCCTATTCCTATTCCCTAAGTGCGATAATTCTCGCCTAATTTTACTCTCTCTCTCTCTCTCTATATTAACAAGAATTCTAAGCCTAATCCCTTCAGATTTATTATATTAAAGAAATAAGTACCATAAATAATAAGATCTTCTAGTGAGATTTTCTTATGAGAGAGTCAGAAAGAGAGAGAAAGTACAACAAAAAGCTAAAGGGATGGTTGGGACGGGAGAGAGAAACTTTTTTTTTTAATTTTCTCTCTCCGACATATGTCAGACATTTATTGGCAAATTTGTCGGCTGACTATAAAAATGGGCCTCACTTTCCACTTAACAGCCCCAATGACTGGATGCTGACTCATCTTCAAGATTCCACGTATCAAGGATGTGTCACTGATGTATTTTGCTCCGTCATTATCATATGCTTATGTGGACGCCACACCACGTATTCCGATCCAGTAAATAATTTGACAAGTTATCATTGGTGAAACGTTTGAGGAAGGTTAGGTATTTTCCAGTTAATAATCAAAATAGAAAAATCACTATAATTTAATGATTAGTAATATCATTTACCAGATATATGGTTCAACCACTTGATGAGAAAAATGAGTAAATTCTAGTTTTCTCTACATAAAAGATTTTTATGATGATGGGTGGTGGGTGGATCCACCATGGGTCTCACACTACTAATATTATACGTTACCAATTTTATTCTTACTTCTACTGTATATTCTCCATTAATTTTTACACTAAACTACTAATCATTTTAATTCATATATTCATATTTATTCTAAATTTATTTAGCTAGGCTATTTAAGTACTTAATTTAAAGTATATTAAGCTTATTTTTGAAATTAAACTCATAAAATCTAATAATAAATTTAATTACTATAATCCTCTCATACTTAAGAAATTAGAATATTCCTAAGACATTTCAAGAGTGTTACAATTAAATGAATCATCAATGTGGAATTCATTTCAATCAAAACACGACAATATCCCCAGTCCCATGCTAACTGTAGCCCCTAACGAATATCATAGAGCTTAGCCACCACGATCTTAGTAAGCCAATATTTAGCAGAAAAACCAAGAATCTACTGCCCTAATTACTCATCCCGTAACACCCCACCTGCAGAAGAAAAGCTCGGAGAACATTAGCAACTATACCATTAGTTTTAACTTCAATCCCACTAGGAGGGACCTATAATGAAACCAACTTAATTTGTGGGCTCTCGCATGAGAAGAAGAATACTTGGCTACAACCATGGACTCATTCATTTAAAACTAGTTTAATAAATGAGTGGAGTATTAACTACTAGAATTTACAAAGATGGGAAATTTTAAACATTGATATTCCAATTACTAATAATAGCTTCTTATGTGTAAAGTAAGACATTTTCATGACTGTATGGGAAATAAGAATATGTTGTCCCTAACAACTGCTACACTGGATCAATAGAGAAAATTTTAGTTAATATTTTTCAAATTTAAGACTCCTAAACAGGTCTAGTGTGCATTTTGCATAAAAAAAATAATAATAACACTAAAATCAATTGCAAGACTTACTAAAGTTAAAAGAAAAGGAAAAGTTTAATGTTAATAATACAAGTTGAAAATCTAACCCACCAAGAAATATGGGTGGTGAGACTTTTCCTGTGGGGTCAAAACATCTTTGGAAGAAGATTATTATTAGTATTTGGTAAAATGTCAAATTTCACTCTTTTCCAACTCCAAAGCTAAAGAATTATTCAACTTTCCTCGGCAAACTTGGTCCTCTCTATTGGTAAACCATTTTTTAATTATTTTTTTCCATGTTCAAGTACAAATTAAAGTGGAAAGGTCATGCTTCCACTATGGAAGAATGAAATTCTTTTCTTTTTCTTTATTTTTATTTTTATTTTTGTTATTCAATTATCAAAGGAAAAAAAAAAATTGATTAAATGATATTATTATATGTATTATTTTTATTAATAATATTTTTTAAAAAAAATTGATTATCACAAAATTCTAATAAAAGTGAATATAATTTTTTTTATTTTCTCAATATATCTCATTTTAAATAATTTTCACAAAATTGATAAAAACTCTTACAATAATTAAGGGAAATCACACTTTAGTGTTCAACCTATCAACCACTGCAATTAAGAATAATTTACCAAATTTGACTATATATTACTTATTATATTAATCATTAACAATAGTCATTAGTAATCAAATACTCTCTTAGAGCTAGTTAGGTCTTATATTTGTAAAAAGTTGATTTATTGGGTAAAAAATTATAAAAAAAAAATCATTTGTGACTAATAGTAATGATTCATAGTGTAGGAAACTAAAAATTCTAATTTTAATAGCCCTTTCTCTTTTTATTATTTTTTATGTATCAAAAAATATATTTAGAATCTATTATTGTTAATTGATATATATATCAAATAAGTATTTATTTTATTTATACTTATAGATCTTTATATATTTAATTTAACATTTTAAATGTTGTTTAATTATTGTAAGAAATAAAGATATAAAATGATGATGAAAATATTAATGTTTATACATTTTGATTTTAAAGACAATTACGATATGAAATGATAGCCACACCAACATTATCTTAAAATTGCAAATTATCTAAACCATATGGAGAAATATCTCAAACATGCAATTTAGCCTCTAACAATGATAATATTATATAACGGAAAAAATGAATCTTTGATTAAAAAGAATTTATTAAAAGTTCTATTACTAATATGTAAATCTAAATTAAATTAATATTTTTAAATGAAAGAATCCAATCAAATTAAAGCAATAAAAAAATAAAAATTGATAAAGTGATGTTTACCATTCCATTAAAAAATATATTTTACAATTTAATTAACCATATTGCTGACTACAAACTTGTCATCTATATATATATATATATATAGTAGAAAAGAAAAAGAAACAATTCCAAGAACAAAAATTGGAGTATTATTTGGAATTAGACTTGATTATTGAGCAGCTAAGGCAAGCTAGATTGAGTTAATATTTTTTATCTTTAGTTTAAACTTTATACGATTTGATTGTTTATGACTCATCCGAGTCACTATAAAAAAAAAAAAAAATTATTAATTTATAAAAAATTTTCACTTAGTACAATTTCAAATATTTAATTTTTTTTTATTATTTTTTTTCATATCTCTCGATTAATTTTTAATATTTAATTCATCAAATATTTAATTAATTATCGATTTATCTAGAATTAATTTTATGATTTCATCACTATCATTAAATTGAGTCAATATAATTATAATTTTTAAATACAATTAATTTTAAGAATAAAATTAGTAACTTATTATTTTAAATTGAATTTAAATAAATTATTAAATCCTACAAATAGGAAAGAGGTGGGTTAGACCAAACATAAAAATTATTAACAAAGTAATTATACAAGAAGAACCAACATGGATTTAGGTATATAAAAGCTCCAAAGATTTTATTCCATAATTGAATGTGAAAGGAAAATGGTTTAAACTCATCAAATCACGTTCTTTTGTTCCCTCATTTACTAACCACACATCGCTGCTTGGAGTACACGACCTGCCATATATCTACTTGCTCGCGATTATAGAAATTCTATACTCGCTTCATTTGATTTACATTTGTCTGCGACATCTAGAAAATCTATTAGGTTAATGGTTTAGGTTTGCTTACGTCCAATTAAATTTTGACAAATGTCAAACAAATAAAAGGAAAAGGAAAATATCACGTGTAAGTAGATGTGGGGTGTAGGGTAGGAACTTGGAAACCTTTAATGGAACATATATTCATCAATTTAATTTTGGCATCCTCACATTTCTTTTAATTTTTGTTTGTTCCCCCAAATGTTAAAAAACAAAAAAGAACATTATAACTCTATATCAAATATAGATCATAAATTGACACTTTCATTTTTAAAGTACAAAATAACCTCAATAAATTAATACTGTTAAAATTCATAAATTTTATTATTTAAAAATTATTAATTAATTAATAATTTATTAATTTAAAAATATTTATAATTTAATATATATATATATATATATATTTAATTAATTAAAAATTTATTATATTTTATTAATTTTATTGTGATTAATTAAATATGAACTAAATAAATTAAATAAAAAAATATGAGATAAATTGAATATAAATTAAATGAAATGAATAAAAAAATATATGAATATAATTATTTAAATTTAAAATAATTTTTAGACTCATACAGTATCATACTATATTATATATACTATTGACAAATTATTAGCTTATAATATAAATAAGATCATATAATTGCATAAATATTTTCAAAAGAATTTTATCTTATTAATTTATTAAAATTATTGATTTAACTTATTAGTTAAAATCGAGACTGTAAAAAAAATTATTATATAATAGAAGTTATTAATTTATTTAATATTTAATTTATTGAGGTTATATTGTAATTTAATTGATAGAAAATCGGTATTAAATTATTTACCATATTCAATAGTTTATAATTTAGTCATTATATATCTATAAATTGATAATTTAGAATATCAAATTTTATATTAAATTTTAAAATAATAAAATAAAATAGTAATTAAATATAATTCTGATTAGTATAAACTAGTTAAATACTTGTTCTGCCATAAAATAAATGTATTAATTTTTTTTTTGATATATCATAATTTAATTATTTTATTTTCTAATTTAAATTATATTTTATCTTAATATTTTAATAATATTCTTATATATTCAGTCTTAATAATTAATATAAATTTAAAAAAATAAAAATATTTATTATTTTTTAAAAAATAAGGAGATGATTTTATTTAATTAGGAGAGATATTAAAATAATAAAGAAATAGTTGTATTTAATTAAGAGAGGATAAATGTTAAAACAACCTATTTTTTTTTTTTAATATTTATATATTTTATAATTAAAATATTTATTTTAAAATAAAGTCAACAACAATTTAAGACAACTCTCAATTTTTATTTTTTAACGATAATAAATAGATGACATTCAGTGGCATTATTAGAATTGATTGTGGGAGGTCGCAGGTAAAACAAGCAAAGCAATATATAAAAAATGGAAACAAACATAAAAATACATAAAGTGAGGGAGGAAATTATAAATACAGAATATTATAGGGGCTACAACAAAAATTAAAAAAAAATCGATATATTAAATTAAATATATCATATCTAAGCAACAAATAACAGCTAACGCTTTCCATTACACACTTCGTTTTCTCTCTCTCTCTCTCTCACTAAGCATGTGATGTGAGATTGTATTTTAATGGCAGAGAAGTTGAAGTTCACAAGAAACTGAAATAGAAAAGAAAGGAGAAGAAAATGTTCAGGTTACACAATAAGCTCAAGTCTGAGAAATCTGGAGAAAGACTTGATTTCAAGTTTTCCAATTTCCAGGCTCTTCAGGTCTCTCTCTCTCTCTCTCTCTATACACACACACTCAATTTTTTTTTTTGAGTAATTTCTGTTATTTTTCTATGTATTTCTCTGTTCTTCGGTGTTTTTTCTTGTATTGTTTTATATATATTTTTTGTTTAAAATAAAATGTGTGAAATAACAAGGTATTTTTTGCATATTTTTATTTAATTAATTGTTTAGTAGAACCTGATTATTGTTATTAATATTATTTTTTTATAATGATGAAATGCTGTATATTTATTGTGGGAAAATGTTTAATTAACAAGTAACTATATTGGAGCTGCTTAGGACTATTAATGGCAGATTTTAATGTGTGTATGTGATCCAAGGACCAATCAGAAATTTTGTCTGATTGTGTTTTTTTTTTTTGAGAATGTGTTTGATTGGATTTGGATGGAAGAATTTGAAATGGAGATAAATTGGAATTTTTTTTAGTTTTTTATAATTGTTTTTGGTATTGGCTAAAATGGAATTAAATTTGGAATTAAGGCTGAGTTGAGCAGAATATAAATTGGTTGCAAACTTGTTTCGAGTATTAATTTGGAATATCTAGGAAGCTGTGATTTCAATTACACCCTTTACAATCTCTGTCTGAATAATATCTTCAAATCTTTGGATTACATAGTACCTTTCAAAATGTAACTTTCAGGTTTTTCTATTTATAGATCTTTGCTAAATAATTGTTTAGTAGTTTTATTAACGGCATTTTGATTTTGGATTGTTATTTCTTTACAAGGTTACTCAATTTAAGTAGTCAAGAAATCTATCATGGGCTAATAACTGGAAAAAGATAATAGTTAAAAGGAAAGTCTCATAATTATTGCTCCTCTCCTATGCACAAGTCCCATTTCGTTTAATCTTTTTTCACTGTTTTCCTCACTATAATTCTGTCAATTGCAGGTACCAAAAGGATGGGACAAGCTTTATGTGTCTGTAATTTCTGTGGAAACAGGAAAAACTCTCACCAAATCAGGGAAGGCATCAGCGAGAAATGGAAATTGTCAATGGACAGAGACTCTGTCAGAGTCTATCTGCATGCCCCAACGAGATGCTTCAAAAGAGATTGAAGAATGCCTCTTTAAGCTTGTTGTTTCCATGGTAATTTCATTTATATGTTAATTATTTGTTTAAGCTTAATTTACGGTTGCTGATCTGATTTGATATAAATTCTCTGGTTTGCAGGGATCGGCTAGATCTAGCATCCTGGGAGAAGCTATTGTTAATTTGGCAAGCTACAAGAGCTCAAAAATGGGTATTCCTGTTTCATTACCATTGAAGAAGTGCAACTATGGGACCATCTTACAAGTGAGTCACCAATCAAGTTTTTGCAATAGGTAGTCAACATTCATGATACCAAACTTTACAAAAAATTTCAATCATGTAATGCAAATTTTGTAGGGTGTATTCTTACATAAATGTAGATATTGATCATACCATTCTCTACTTGGTCTGAGACTCTTGGTTGCCTCCCATGTGGCTAATATTCGCTAATATTCTTCAGTCAAATCTTTCTACTTCAACCCTTTTGGCATATACTTCGAATGAAAACTTCATTGTTCCTATCTTTTTTTTTTTAATTATTGACGATAAAGAGGAAGGCTGCATATTTGTTATAAAATTTTTGTTAAATATGAAGGGTGAATAATACATGAAGCAATAATGGGGTCAGGGGAGGCTTGGGAGGAGCATACCCTTTAATTTACTCAGCACTTACATTCAAAAATCTTTTTGGTCTCTCCAAATTTGGTGGATTCCCCCCATCCCCCCCACCCTACCCAAAAAAAAGAAAAAGAAAATCGTCCATCTCATGTATCTCTCATCACCAAAGAGTTTTTCTCATCATTTAAATGTTAATAGCTTTTGGTTTTATGTCGAAAATATTAATTTCATCAAGATGGAAATTCATATTTGGGAATATTACACAAATATACTGTTTTTTGACTTTTTTTTTCAATTTTACAGTTGTTTTTTTTTCATTTTTACTGTTTTTTGGTATATGTTTGATATATGTGTGGTATATTTTTGATATATGTTTGGTACATGTCATATTTTTAAAAAAATATTTTTAGATATGCAGTATTTTTGAAAAAAAAAAAATTCTAACAGTAAAAATGAAATATTTTTTATTTTTTTTCGGTATTTTTGAAAAAATCCCTATATATTTTGATTATTTTACTTTGTGCATAGCAAGTTAAATAAAATTCATACTTATTTGGCACCCTTGGAAAAAAAAAATCTAGGCTCTCCACTGACATGGAGGATGCTGCAAGTTATTCCCACTTTTTTGCTTTGTAAGAAACAAACAAATATTTGTTCCCCTCTAGCACTTTGGCAATCTTACCACCAAAGTATTTCATATATTTAAAAAAAAAAATACAAAAACAAAGTATTTGATATATTATCTGGTATCCAGATATCAATGAAATTACAGTAGAGTGTAGAATATTCTTTTGTACTTTTTAACACAAAAGGTAAGTTATCCCCAGGGATCCAGAATGAGACATCAGGTTAACCCTCCACCAAAATACTTTTGCTTGTTGAGTACCCATCCTTTTATTTGCAGATGTGAAGTTCTTTACTGCTAAATTATCTCTGGTCTATAACATTTTTCTTCTACTTCTGGTTTGCAGTTTAAGATTCACTGCTTAATGCCAAGACCAAAACTCAGGTTTGTGGCTTGGTGCAAAGTTTTTCATTGTTATACAATTAGGTTCAGTTGTTCTCAAAGAGTTAAGTTCCTTTTTTTTTTCTCAAGGGAGGAGCAATGGGGAGACACAGGTTCATTTATGGAGGATGTGAATGTTGACTATGATGATCTGGAAAGCAAATCAGATGTTTCTGATAGTTCATTGACCAAGAGTGTGGGATCCTCTTCTAGTAACCATTTGGATAGTTCGTCTCAGGCAGGAGAACTACTTAGTAGGGTATGCTTGCATTGCATTCAAGTTTATATGCTGTTAGCTTTATAATTTAGATTATTAAGTCCCCATCTGCTGCCAAGCACATGCACGGTAGTCTCATATCTTATAATTCACTTTTTGCAGAATCATGTGAGTGAAGTTTATGTTATTGTTCTTTTTAATTTATTTTGAGATTTTCTTGGATTTCAGTTTTGAAGCTTAAGAATGGATAATGAATGCCAGAATCAAATATGAAAGTACATATTCATTTATTAGGCATTAGCCTATTTTTAACGAGCAAATGGTGCTACAATTGGCATTCTATATCCAACCATATAACTACTGGTTTTTGTCTATACACTTGTTATTACTATCTGTTATTAGCAATATATCGGATAATGACACCACCAACACCGCCCCGCCCTCTTTCCCCCTCCTTCGTGAGAGCATTACATTTTGCAGATTATGTGGATGTGTCAGCACCAGGCTTGTACCATAAGCCATGAGCTTTGCCCATGCTCTAAAATAAGCTTTTGGCTGCTTAGGAATCAGGAAACACATCCTCAGCTTTTGGCATATTGAATGGATGTGTTTGGTATTAATTAATTCTGTCAACTATACCTTAATAACGCTTTTCATACTCTCTTTGGGGAGATATCTATGTATAGTTTCTGTTTCTGACATTTGTCTGCATAAGAAAAGATGATTAATAAATGTTCATGTGTGCAAGTAACAAGATTTAGTCATGGTTTATTATTTTTTTTCTGTTGTCCTTATTCAAACCATGCTAAACTATTCTGATAGTTTCCACATGCACTTACCATTAACTGAAAAATCTGAATTTGCAGTCATGTATTCAATGTAGTTAACAACTTCTCTTGTTGCTACAGGATTTCAGTTTCTCAGCATCTGGTTCACGTTATAGCTTTGACTCAATGGAGGGTTCCCTTGGCAGGGATTCTCCAAGAAATAACTTGACCAGCATTGTGAACAATCAGATTGGAAGACAAGATTCAACTAGCTCCCAGAATAGTTCTCCTAATGGATCTTATTCTTTCAATGATTCTTCTAGATCAAATCACTCATCCTTTAACTCAAAGGTGTCAGCTTCACGAAGCAGGCTTCAGAATCAAAAGGATGACCCTAATCAAGTTTCACGATCTGTTGCCTCATCGCCTTTGCGAAATGCTGGTTCATCTAAGGACCTTCTGGAAGCTGCAGAAATTAAAATTGAAGAACTTCGAGCAGAAGCTAGAATGTGGGAACAAAATGCTCGGAAGTTAATGACTGAACAGGAAAAATTGCGGAAGGAGTTGTCAGACCAGTCAAACCACCAGGAAATTCTTGAAATGGAGCTCTCTGAATCACGCAGAGAATGTGATGGCTTAAAACAGGAGATTGAAGAAGTGAAGATCTTGTTGGAGGAATCAAAGGAGAAGCAAAAATCTGATGAGATGTTGCAGTCTCAGGCCAATGAAATGGACAATCTTCAGAAAGAATGGGAAGATGAAATGAAGTTTCAAAAAGAGTCCAATGCTGATTTGGCCTTACAGCTAAAAAAAACCCAAGAGTCAAACATTGAGCTTGTTTCCATACTTCAGGAACTAGAAGATACCATAGAAAAACAGAAAACGAAAATTGCTAATCTGTCAAAAATGCAACCCAAACATAAAGATCTAGGGGACTGTAGCCCTGGATTTGAAGAAAATGGGGAGATAAAGCAAAATAAGGAAGCTTTTGCAAAGAATATAAGCAAAGTCTCTTATGATTCAGAGTTGGAAGTTGAACATGAATTGGGAAACCTACCAGCAGGTTTTGAATCAGAGGACAACAGGAACCTGAAGCTGGAGATACAAAAGTTACTAGAATCACAAAAGAATTTAGAAAGTACTATCCAGTTTCTGGAAAAATCTCTACAGGAAAAAATCCATGAGATAGAGGCTGAGAGGAGTTTGAAGACTAGAACTGTAATGGACTGTGAAACACAATGGAGAGATAAGTTAGCTGTAAAAGAGGAAGAAATCATCAAGCTAGAAGCAAAATTATCTGAAGCTTTCAAGGTTGATGATCTTGAAAATGGAGGTGATAACAATCTGATTAAAGAAGTTAAAGTTCTGAGACAAAAGATAGAGGAGCTTGAGAAAGACTGCAATGAGCTTACAGATGAAAATCTAGAACTTCTACTTAAGCTCAAAGAAACTGAAAGGGATCTTCCAAGATGTGGTGCCTCTTCTAATTCCTTATCAAATGAATTTCTGGAGATTGATTCTCTTTGTACCTCTCAATCTGAAGTAAGCATAATGAAATCCCGAATATGCAAACTGGAAGAGGAGCTGAACGAGAAAGAAATGCTCATCAAAAGACTGTCCGCTGATCAATTCCAGAACAAAGGTATGGATCTTGAAAAGAAGTATTCTGACCTGGTGCTTCATTTACAAGCTTTGAAGGACAAAACATGTAATCTTGAAAGTGAACTTTGCAAGTACCATGCCAGAGCAGAAGAGCAGGAAATTGAGATTGCTGCACTACAGCAACAGTTAGAATCTTACCAAGAAAATGAGAAGAAGAGCCATGTTGCAGAAATCATTACAGACCTCAGGAGTTCTCAGTCAAATGATGCTGTTGAAATATCCAAAACACTATCTGAGTTACATGAACAGGTCCAATTGTGTCTAGCCAATGCAAAGAAGCAACAGTATGATTTTAATTTGCCTGCAAGCACTGAAATTTACCATAATAATATCCTGATTTCGAACGCCACAGATTTGGTTAGCCAAAAAGATCAAGCAGTTGCTATTTTGACTAGTTTTGTCCAGCTAAAAGATTTGTTTGAAGCAAAAGCTAGCACATGTGATGATGAACTGAAGCAAAATGGAGAAGTCAAAGCAAGAGTAGCAAATGTTGATAAGGTCCATAACAAATTGGAGTGTTGCAATTTAGAAGAAATTGCTTTGAGCACTTCCAATCTGGGACAAGAGAGTCTGCAAATGAAATTTAAACCTGAAATTACAGATTCAGGCAAGGAGATATTGGAAAAGATGTCTGAAATAGAGAAGCTTAAATCTGATAATTTGTTGAAGGAACAAGGGGTGGAAAATCTGAGGAATTGCCAAAGGGAGTTGGAAACTCAGAGTTCTAATCTTCAAAATGAGAAAAGTCAGTTGGAGGAAGACATGGAAGTTATGCTAAAAGAAGGTGTTATGGCATCCACGTGCTTGGATGATTCAGATAATGAAACAACAGTGCTTAGTAGTAGTATGATGACATCTACATGCTTGGATGAATTACAACATGAAACAAGGGTTCTTAATAACACAATAGATGCCAATGTTTCAAATATTCTTGCATTGACATCACCAGAGCTAGAAAGCAGCAAACATGAAGTAGAAGCTCACTTGTCTGAACTGGAAAAAGAAAATGTACAGTTATCAGAAAGAATATGTGGTTTGGAAGCACAATTAAGATATTTAACTGATGAGCGGGAGTCAAGCCGCTTGGAATTACATAATTCAGAATCAAATGCTATAAATCTCCAGGAAGAGATCAGAAAATTAAAAAGTGAAATGCAAACACAAAAAGGTGATGGAAAGCAAAAGTTGCAGGACATGCAAAAACAGTGGTTAGAAGCTCAAGGAGAGTGTGAATATCTGAAAATAGCAAATGTAAAGTTACAAAGCACAGCTGAAAGTCTTATTGATGAGAGTAGCTTGCTTCAGCAATCAATTATAGAGCTAAGGAAGCAAAAAATGGAGTTGCATGGGAATTTTACAATCTTGGAAGCTGAACTGAGGGAATCAAGAAAAGGATTTTCTGATGTGTGGAAGGAAGTTGAAGCTCTTGAAGGAAAATATACTTTGATGCTGGAAGAAATCTCATCAAAAGACAAGGCCATTGGTTTAGAACTAGATGCACTTATTCATGAAAACAAAACTTATAAAGAAAAACTCATTAAAGAAGAGCGCCTGCTGAATCAGATGTACTTGGAGAAGGCAGTTGAAGCTGAGAATCTTCAAAGAGAGGTTGCCCATCTTACAGAATATATATCTGCAACTCATGATGAAAAGGAACGAACAGCTTCAGCAGCTCTCTTTGAAGTATCTCTACTGCGTGCAGATAAAGCTAAGCTTGAAGCTTCACTACAAGAAATCCAACGAAAACTTGAATTATCCGAGAGTAACCTCAGTACCTTCCAGATGGAATCAGAAGCAAAGCTGTTAGGACTTGTGGATGAACATGCAGCTTCCAAGCAAAACCTGGAAGTTCTGATGGCTGACCATGAAAAGCTATTAGAATTGTTGGAAGAAGTGAAATCCAGTGAAGACAAACAGAAAAGCATTGTTCGGGGGCTTGAGTTAAAACTTAAGGCTTCAGCATATGAGAGGCTACAACTAGAAGAAGAAATTTCCAGCCTCAGGGTTCAATTGAAGAAAGCAGCAGTACATCAAGATGAAATTTTGTCTCTCAAGAGATCCCTTAATGAAGTCCAGTTTGAAAATCAAAGACTCGAAGTTTCACTTCAGATGCTGTCAGGAGATTATGAAGAGCTGAAGGATGAGAAAATGCTACTTCTTCAGATGATTTCAGACATGCAGAGGGCTGTGTCTGAATTAGAGGTCTGCAAACGTAGTAAAGTTTCCCTTGAGGAAAAGGTTTTGCGGCTGCAAGGGGATTTAACTGCAAGAGAGGCGATTGGAGCCGAAGAAGCTGAGCTGAAAAATGAGCTTTCCCGGGTTAAGAGAGCAAATAGTGAATTGCAGAGGAAGATAAGACAACTCCAGGAAGAGAAGCAAGAGTGCCTGAAGAGAGCTCAAGCTTTTGAAGGGGAGATAAAGAAGAGGAAAGCAGAGAAACAGGATTCACAAAAGTCCAGTGATGCAAGTCTTTATCTTTATGCTGAAGACGATGCCACTAGTAGTAACACTTCTGATGATTTTAAGATTTCACAGGTTTGTATGAGATATATTCCCATCTCATGTTCAATTTAAGACTGTTAATGTGTTTAATCTTTTTACCCCTTTTTTGCTACATATTAAATTGCATTATTTTTCAACAAAAAAGATGGCAAAAAATTTTAGTAAAGGTTTTTTATCTAACAGAAAATTCTCAAATCTTCCTTGACTAAAATTACGTAAACATTTTTTTTTTCTTCCACTTTTCAGGTTGACCTCAAACCAAATTGTGCTCCTGGAAGTTCCCTAATGATGGGAAATGATCCTTTGTCAAAAATCCAAAAACTTGAAAATGAACTAGCTGAGGCTTTGGAGGCAAATGACATGTATAAAACACAGCTTAAGAGGTAGATACAAAAGGTTTTTATTTGTTTCTTCTTTTACAAAATTTAACCAATACTTGCCTCGTTATAATTTATATAATAATGTTCCCTTGTTACTAGTTGAGGGAATGATTTCTTGCTTAGCTGATAATGATATTAGAGAATAGGCTTCCAAAAATGCTCTCTTATGTGTGTGATATGTTCCATAAAAGAACTTAGAAGCATTTTCCCTGTCCTAAAAAAGATAAACCCTATCTTGATCTCTATCTACAACTAACAGTAATAACTGCTTGTGTTCAGCTTCTTGTCCGAAGGATGTAAAAGTCCGTCAAATGCTAGCAAGAACTTGACAGATGAAAATGTAGCAGGAAAAGAATATGAAGGTAAAGATTTATCTCTGGAGTTGAGAGATTTGCGGGAACGCTATTTCCACATGAGCCTTAAATGTGCAGAGGTTGAGGCTGAACGTGAGCAACTAGTACTGAACCTCAAGACTGTTAGCAATGGTAGAAGCTGACTTTCTCATGTCCAGTAAAGCTCTGAGTGGTCTTAAATGCCTACTGCGCTCCCAAGTAAACATTTCTGCAACTAAGTCTAATTCTTTTTGTAGATCCTATAACACCAAATCCTATTCAATTGAACAAAATAGCTTATTGACAATAGTCCTATCTCAAAGCAAGGCATAAGGTAGCAAAGGTTACATTATTGTAGCAGTAACACAGACATGGTTCCAAAATAAATGAAAAAAAAATGGAAAGAAAGAAATGAATCCCTAACAGATAATTGTATAGCTTCTAATAGTATATAAGAAGCAGGCCATGTTAGATTTTGTTAATTTTTCATTTGTAGGCCTTCATTGGATTTTCTGAATGAGAAATGCATTTTTATAGGGATCTTAGTTATAGCTCAAAATTATGAATTGTTGTTGGAATGATTATTGATATGGCTGTTGGAAAAAGTATCACGTAGAATTTGTTGATTAAAGGTGATTAAATATTGTTTTCCAATTGAATTTGACATGTTTTAGCATAAAAAAAAAAATCCAAAATATTTAAAAAGTTTAAATTGCATTTTTCAATATCTAACAAGGTACTATATAAATTTCCTTTTTGCAATTAAAATGGTGCTGCTCCCAAGATTAGTCCAACAGGAAGCATAACATCATTATGAATATAAAAACTGAGCACTGGCAGTAGTTACTGTTAGTTCTTGTGGGTTTTTGAAAGCAAGGGAAAAACCATGATTTTAGGTTGGTGCAGATTTTGGTCATATTTTTTTATTTAATTTTTTCAAAATATTTGTTAACATACGTGAATTGTGATTAATATTTTTTTTTTTTAAGTTTAAACATTACCTTTTGATAATTTTTATATTGATGTGTAAGAATTTAATTGAAACCTTCAAGAGAAACAATGAAGGGGAAGAAAATTGATAAGATGATTTTATATAAGTTTAGTTTAATTTAGCTTAGCTGGTTCTTACCAGAATCAGTGGAGAGAAGCGTGAGCAAAAGCACTGGTACGGGGTGATATTAATGAAGCAGATGGTATGATTCACAGGCAACCTCCTGAAGCAGGTTGGATAAAAGCAAATATAGATGCTGCTATTTCTCAAGAGGCTAACAAAGCTGGTTTGGGCTTTTATTGGGAGAGATAATGAAGGCAGAATACTATTTGCAAGGGCTTAACCCCTAAAATGGCAGAATGTATGGGCTGAGGTGGATCAAGGAGGTATTTCAGCTATCTAGGTTGATTATTGAAATGGATGCTCTTACGGTTGTCCAAGCAGTGCCAGATAACTCAAATTTTGGTTTGCAGCTTCAAGATTGCCGAGTTTTATTGCATTTTAAAGCTGTTTTCAGAAGAACTGCAAATAATGCAACAGCTCATTTGTTAGCTAAGCTACTTTGTTGGATGGGACTGCTGTGTGGGGTTCTTGTCCACCACGGTACTTTTTTATTATGAGATTAATAAAATTTCCTATCCTTTTCAAAAGAACAAAAAAATACAAAAGGGTATCATGTCATTTGGATTATTAACGAAATAAAATATAAAATATTTATTTAAACAATTCACATGTTAAGTGTAATGATCCAAATTATACAATACTTTTTTATACTTACAAAAGAAAAAAAAAAGTACTCAAAAACATGACGAAAGTTAATTTTTTTAAACAACTTATGAATTCAATTTTTAAAAGCCAAGAGACATATCTGAAAAATTGATATGAGAGCAAAACACAGTAAATGAGACAAAGTAAAACATAAAAGCTAATAAAATGGGTGTTTATATTTATTTAAAATAGGTATAAAAATGTTAAATGATTTTTTAGTATTTGAGTGATAAATTTAAAATGTAATTTTAAAATTAAAAAAAAAATAGACATAATAGCTATCCTGTTTTAAAAAAGCCAATCAGCAGAAAATTTTTAGAGAGATTTGAGAGAAAAGGTTAGAGAGAGAAGACTTATTAACTTAAACTATATAATTTCTTAATAAAATATCATTTCCCATTTATATATGAAATTCATTAATTTTAGTTTTATCATAAAAGAAAATATTCAATATCATAAAATAAAAGGAAGCAAAACACTTCAGGGCCTATTAGAAAAATTTGGTATCCTTTTTTATACTAACAACTTCATATGTGCATTGCACATGATTTAAGTGATTTTCAAATTCGAGATTTATATTGATTATGAATACATGATATTTTAAAATAAAAATTATAATATTTAAATATGATAAAATAATTAAATGTATATTTAAATTTCATAACGTGCTCCTTCTTGTTCCCTTATTTAAGAATCCAAAACTCACCTTTAAAAGTTATTGTGATGCTTTGGTTAGCAACTGAAGGAAGAATAATTTAGACTCTGTTTAATTGCTCTTAGGAATTATTATTGATAGTTATTAATGGAGTTCATTTCACTCATGATACTCCAACTTATAACTCGCGCACATTATTATCCTTAAACTTTAAAACGTAGCACAAAAATTCTTAGACTTTTAGCCGCGTTTCACTGGCAGTCCTTATCCGCCCCAAACTAAGATTATTTTTATTTTGACCTCCAAAAATCCTCTTTTTTTTTCAAAGAAATCCAAAACCCCTCCTTTTAGACTCTGATACCATTTGAGTGAGTCTGCCCTCCCTCTAATCACTCTGCTCAAAGGCGGAATTACAGAGAGCTACTCCTAGAGATCTTTTAAAGGGTTTTTCTTTTATTTCTGATTTCTTTCAACTTTTTATACTCATTGTGATAACGAGAGCTAGCAACAAGTCCTAATGGACCTTTGTTCTCAAGGAAAAATTCCTCAAATTTACTCTGTCTCAGAGTCAACTCTTCTAAATTTTTGAACAATTTATCTATAGAACTATTTAGAGAGTCTAAACGATCTATAATAGAATTTAATAATCCTATTACTGGAACTTTGCCTACATCGTGATCTAGGTGATGATAATCAGAATAAGAGTAAGATGAAGAATTACTGATCATCCAATAAACGTGCAAATGCACTAAGCCTTTCTAAATAATGGAAATTATTAAACTCAAGTTCTTGGTCTATAAAATTTTTAAGTTTAAAATCTCTTTTATTAGGCTTTTCAAATCTTTCAATCCTTTCTATAGCAACAGGTAATTCTATTGTTCTTTGTTCATATAACTCAAAGAAATGATCCTGTAGTCTAAGACTGACACTCAACTCTTCACTCCTAACTTGAGTTAAAGATAGTCCTCTAAGCCAATTGTTATTAGCAGATCGGGTGGAAGACATAAACGTTTAATTATAAAATTAAAACATTTATAAAATACATACCTTTGTAGGCTGGGTCCACTAAACTTCCGCAATAGCTTTAGCTTTTCCTTCCAAGCTCAGCACCAGCAATATTTCCAGAGAGATATGGAGGATATGACTTACTGCCCTTTCTTATTTAGGTCTTAGTGCAACGCTCCTGGATATCAGCCCGTTTTGAAAGATGCAAAGTATATAGAAGCAAAATAATCACACAGATAAAAATTGTTCTTTTAGAGAAACTCTGTATTTTATTTCACTTCCCTTCTTCAATAAGCTGAAGAGGTATAAATAGAATTTTTACAAACGAAACTGGTGTCTGTATTTCTGTTTGCCAGCTCAAAAGAAAAATCGTACAATAATTAAGATGGGTAGCTGGAATAGTATGCCAACTTTACAATATTTCAAAATAAAATAGACAGTTGGTGCCTCTAGTATTGTTTTCCAGCTGTATTTGGTACAATAATTAAATAGAGACAAAGAATACTTTAATTTTACAGCTAAGAAATCAGTCTTTATCAGGAATACGTTCTTTTCATTGTGACCATAAATTTTAAAGCTATTCTGCAGACAATGCTTTCACATTTGCAGCAACTTCTGAAAAGCAATTCCTCAATTATCACGTTGAGGCTAACGTCATGGATGACGTTTTTTGTCACTCCATCTGCGAGTTACTAACTGGGGCATCCATGCTTTCTCTTAGTTTTGCATATCCCATAGCCATTTGCTCTGCAACACATTGCTCTCTGAACTGGGCAACCTTCTTCCAGACTTTCATGGTTTTAGGTTGGAAATCCAGACTTGGATCTAAATCCACTAGTCTCGGAAATAATTTTTGTGCTTCTTCTCGTCCCTTAATCATGGACAATACCCTTGTAATGGGAGTATATTGGGACCAGATTGTAACAAACACTTTACTATCTCCGAGAATGACATAATTGCTTGCATAGGTTGCCTTCTCCAAGCTAGTTTTGAAATTTTCAATTCTCATAGCTTGGGTAATCATCTTGTTTGCTTTATACATGGTAAAATAAAAATTTAAGTTCTGATTATTAACCTTTTGTGGCTCAACAAATTCCTTAGCTATAACAGGATGGAGATCCCAAATTTGATAAGGATAACGAACCGTTCCATCCTCACCATAATCCATAATTGTGCTAATAATATAACTGGTAGTTATTCTTGAATCTGAACTCTAAGGATTCTTGCACAATATTTGGAAGTGATTTACACAGATCTTTATCATTTCTATTGATCTCGATAATCTCTGTCAGTCCTGCATCTGTATAGCGGAGACTACCTTTCGCCATTTCTGAGGGAATTCTCAGAGTTAGGGCTCCATATCCTTGCCAATGGATGTAACATAGAATATTCTTTGAGAGAGTGATCTATCGAGTCCACTTTCTTAATTTTTCTGGTATATGCCACTTCTGGCGGAATGTACGAACTCATTTCATCAAGAAGTCTATCCCTCTCTATTACTAGCTGAAGGAAGTCTTCTTCATCCTTTTTATGGATTTCAAGTTGTTTTTCTAAATAGGAAATATATGAAACAACTTCATCTGCAAAGTATTATAATTGCTTGAAGTTTCTTTTGGCTAATCCTCCATGCAATCCAAAACACAACATAGATTCGTCTTTTAAAAGACCATAATAGTACTTAATGAAGTACCAGGCATTTTCATCCTTACAGGTGTTTGAAACCTCAGGGTTATCTACCCTCATAATTTTCATGAATTCTTCATGAATGTCAT
>CANXYC010230124.1:0-33377 GCA_948193065.1 Aleurites moluccanus | reverse complement strand
AAATTGTATCATATATTTAAGGAATGATTGTTAATGACAGTATTAGTTTGTAAAAGTTAAGTTAAAGTAAAAGCATGGGTTCTTCGAGGTACTGGTTGCCTTGGCATTACCCGTACCCTAGGACCGTCATGGTCTAAAATTGGACCATGACAGATTTGGTATCAGAGCTAAAGGTTTAGTAAACCTGTGATGTTATATGTCAGTAATAGAGTATATACCAAGGAACATAGGACTTTGTGTATCGTCTAAGTTAGATGTTATCTTCATTGTTTGAAATTCTGCGAATCTACAGTATGAATATTCCTTTATGCTATGTAAATTGTTATTTTATTTAAACATATGCATATGTCGAGAAGTGTGAATAGGGGTGATATACCTGATATAGAGGGTGAGCATAGAGCTTATAGTGGAGAGCCTAAGGTAGGAATTGATACTTCTATACAGGCAGAGAGGATTAGACCTGAACCACCTAGATCACGGCAAGGTACAGAGGGGAGTAGTATTGGTGAGACTACATTGAGATAGGAAATGCAGGATTTTAGATAGGAAATGTTAAGGAGAAAACAGGAAATGATGCAGATGTTACAGGCACACATAGCAGCACAGGCAGCTGTAGTACCACAGCCTCCTCCACCACCTGTTCAGCCTGTTATACAGCCTGAGATACCATCAGCACCAGAGAGAGTTCCAGTTGAACAAAGAAAGGTAAGAAACCATAGAATTATGCATGAGGGTGATTTCAGTATTATAGAGTTTCTGAAGCTATAGCTACCTATATATTCTGGGGAATATGGTACAGACCCCAGTGACTTTATTGAGAGGGTGGATAGGGTTGTCAGAAAGCTACCATGTTCAGATGCCAGGATTATTGAACTGGTAGGTTTGTTATTTGTGGAGGATGCTTCTGTATGGTTTGATGAGCACATTGATGCTGATATACATGGTAATGACCTAATCACCTAAAAAGAATTTAAACAGAAGTTAATGGATGAATTTCTACTTGTAGGAATCAGGGACAGAAATATTATGAGATTTGAACAGCTAAAACAGGGGAATCTTAGTGTCACTAATTATGCTAGAGAGTTCAAAAGACTAAGCAAGTATGCCAGGTAGATAGGACCCATAGAGGCAGATTTGATTGGTCATTTTAGGAGAGGTCTGTATGCTTCATTGTATAGCATATTGTTAGCTAGACAGTATACTTCTATGGGATAGATTATTGATGCAGCTGCACAGATGGATATCAAATGTAAAGAAGAAAGGCCAGAGAAAGACATAAGAAAGAGGAGCAGAGGGGGAGAGTTCCCTAGATATGAAGAGGGATCATCTCAGACTGGTATGGTTAGGCCTACTCAAAGGCAGTTTTAGACACCCTCAGTATAGAGTCAGACGAGGCATCTTTCTAGAGGAGGCAGGATGAGACCACCTACCCTAGCATATTCTAGAGGATCCAACAGACCAGTGCAACAGATTATAGAGATACTTCCATGTGAGCACTATGGAAAGACGCAAACTGGAAAATGTAGGGCTAGAGCAGGGACATGTTTTAAATGTGGGCAGTTTGGCCATTATTTAAGGGAGTGTCCTATGAGAGTTCCACAACAGGCTGGTTCAGTAGTATCTCAGCCTACTATACAGAAGAGTAGAGGAGGAGCTAGTAGAGGCAGACCAGCAAGACAGGGTCAGCCAGTAGCACAGCTAGCAGCAGGGTGAGGCCAAGGGAGAGTTTTTGCCATGACCCCACAGTTGGCCTAGGGATTACGTGACACTGTAGTAGGTATGGTTCCTATTTATGATATCGAGGCATACACATTATTTGATTCTGGTGCCACACACTCTTTTGTGTCTTTTGTGTTTGCTAGGAAAATGGGGATAGTTGGTGAACCTTTATTGATACCATTAGAGGTAGCTACTCCATTGGGAGAGAATGTAATTATGGGTTATAAATATAGAAATTGTCCTGCGAGTATAGCTGATAGAGAGTTACTTGCAGACTTGATTGAGTTACCAGTACTAGAGTTTGATGTGATTTTAGGTATGGACTGGTTAACTGCATATAGAGCCATTATTGATTGTTCTTCGAAATAAGTAGAATTTAGATTGGATGGACATGAAAAGTTTATTTTTCAAGGAGAGAAAAATAAGAAAATGACAGGGCTTATCTGTCACGACCCAGTTTCCCGAGTCGTGACGGTCCTAGGGCACGGAAAATGCCAATGGCGACCGGCACCCGTAGAACCCAGTACAATATGCACAATCTATAAACCTCAATTAATTATTCATTTATTCATTACCATTCATTATGCAATTCTGTTACTCATTTTGTTATCCTGTCAAACATTCTGCAGTTGGCTTTTCATTCATATATAACATCAAAAAAACCATCAAATAACTCAAATCATAGTTATCAATATGTCATATATTATATTCATATCCTAACTAACCCATACATACCCATGGAGCAGCTAGATAAAGAAACCTCAAATATAAATACAGAAATCCAGAATTTATATAGAATAAACTGTAGCAGAAATCCACGGAAGATAGATGTCGGTATTCTGCAACTTACTCCTTTCCTGAAATGGGGAAACAAACAAAAGGATGAGTATGAAAGATACTCAGTGAATTTATATGCATCTCAATGAAATATAAGCTCAATAATGGTTTATACAGGATAGAGAACAATAACTCAGGTTAAATCGTAGAAATTACAAAATCAGTGTCGGTAAGGTATGAAATAACAATGGTAATATACAATTAAAGTAAACATCATGGTAGACAGATAAAAGGGCCACGTACTCGCGGACTATGTATAATCTCATAGTCTCTCACATATCACATAATCATAAGACTGATTAGGTCCTATGGCTGGAACCATAAACCCTTCCCAGCTAGGGCATCAAAGTCAATGTGCACATTGCCGATAGTATGTACCCACTACCCTATCAGTGAGGCAGCTCTGTCAACCACAATTAGGCAAATTGAAGAAGCCACATATCAATTGATACCATTATGCAACAATGGTACCCTTATAGTTAATATGATCAAAATCAATCAAATCATATGAAATAAGAATCAATGATAAAAAGAATTATAACAATTAAGCAAGGATACATGTTAGGATAAACAATAAAGATAAAGAACAAGAGTTGGTTCGGTGGCCGAATCCAATAGGTCAATTGGCATACCATTATCACAAATGACAATGGTATTCAATTGGTAGGCCTATGGCATACAAACCACTAAACCAATGACAAATAAACTAGGCAAATTATCAAACACAAGGTGACATACAATGACAAGCCAATAGGTTAGGGTTCGGAGCAAAATTGGCTTGCCGATTCAATCCAATAACAAAGTACATTGTTCCACAATGCAAGGGCATCAAAAGCAAGATTAAACAACATTAAATTAGGGTCAAATTGGCAAGGAAAAACCAAAGGAAATCAAACAAACACATAGGCAAACTTTAGGGCATATGGTTCGGCCACCATTAGAGATTTCACAAATTGGTTCAATTTATCAATTTAATGATTCAAACATGGTATTTGATGCAATGTAAACTCACCTAAGCCTTCCAAAGCCTAATGTAATAGCTAATTCCACCAATATCACCAAAATCCCCAATTTGAGCTTACTTTGAAAACTCAATTCCTTCAATCTACAATTCCACATCAAATTGACCATCAATTAGTTGTTCATTCATATCTAATTGAACATTTCGAACGTCGATTTGACATTCCTAACACTAATTCAACATTTCACCCTTTACAACTTCAAATTCAACATTCAAATTGCAATTACTTTCAATTTTGGATAATCTAATGCAATTAAACTAATTACCCATTCAATTGAACCTAAAATAATACTAAAACATTAATCAAACTAAACAAATGAGTTACTTACCCAATTTCTCTATGTTGGCCGAAATTTCCTTATTGATTTGCCTCCCAATCCTTTGCTCCAATCAAGATTCCATGGCTAGAAATGAATAAAGCTAAGTGAGTACTTGATTTTGCTATCAAATTTTATTGAATTTGGTTAAGAAATGAGAAAGATATTAAGAAATGAAATTGAAGGAAGAAACGACAACAATGGTGGAGAATGAATAGGAAAAATGGTTCAAAATAAAGAATACAACCCATGAATTTGAAGATTCATATAAGACAAAATAGTTGCAAAATTACAACTTAACCCTCCAAGTTTCAACCTTTACACGTTGGTCCTTAAATCTTCTGAAATTTATTCTAAAAATTCTATTAGGATTTTGATATCATTGTGAAAAGTTAATAGGCTTATTTTAATTTATCCTTATTTATAAAAATAGTTCTGGAGTTATTTTGTAACTCCGACCGACCCATTTCCACTATTTACCTTGAATTTCCCTTTATTTACCAAAATGCCATTGTTCACTTTTCAGTGTTCCTAGTTGATTTTCACTTCTTTCTTTTTACCAAAATTACACATAAGTTATGGTCATATTTTACCCCCAAATCAACTTCAGAAATTCTTATATTGACCAGACTGCTAATTTCTCGGCGGTGTTTCAGAAAAGTGTCAAATTTGCTTTCTAACTGTGTTTCTAAAATTATTTCCCATTAATTCAAGACTAATGGACCACATGTTGAGAATAAAATCATGCATATATGTTATGGCTTTCTTGGGTATTACATTAAGCTTCAAAAAGTTAAACATAGTAACACTGCCCTCATCAATAAGTCGGCAACCCCCTTGAATTATAGGCTTGCCAGGAACAACTGCTGGCTGTATTGGAGCTAGTGCAGGAGTAGTAGGAGGTGGCACTACTGGTGCTGCTAGTAGTGGTATATTTTGTCATTCCTGCCCCAATTCTTGTCATTCCCGACGTAAATCCATCATCCCCTGCATCTAGGGGGTCATCACCAACTCTGGTCTCCTCTGTCATCCGTCAGGATCTACTTGGTTCCTCTATAATCTATCTGACAAGGGACTCGTTAGAGGCTACCTCTACCTCTCTTGTATCCTCTTATTCTCTGTCTTCAGACATCTCTATCAACTATCAGAAAATAGAAACAAATTCAGAATGATACAGAATCACAGAATATTCATATATACTTGACGAATACAACAAAAGACGGAATAAGAATTCTTATGCTTCATGGTTTACATAAGTCTATTACTATGTATCTAGTTACTATTAACGTAAACCTATGCTCTAATACCACCTCTGCCACGTTCCAATTTTGAAACATGACGGTCCTAGAATGTAGGAGATGCTAAAGGCGATCGGTACCCGTAGAACCCAGTATCACATTCTATAATCATTTACTATCATAATAATATCCAAATAATCAATTAACATCCATTATGTTATCTGTCACTTTGTATTCTATCATTCTATTATTTGTTATGCTATTGTCTGTAATCATCATCATCACATATCATATTAACATTCAAACTCCACATTATGCCAAATACACATATTTATAGTCTAACTATGTCATTAATACATACCATGGAGCAAACTAAATACATATACAAAATATAGTGTCAAAATAGTTACACTGTTAACAGACAACTGCAGAAATCCATAGGAAACCAACAATCGGGATTCTGCCTCCTACTATGCACCTGTAAAAAGGAAAACAAATAAAGGAATGAGTATTAAATACTCAGTGAATCTAATATACATCATCTAATAGAAAATGGTTAGGATAACAATAAATAATAGGTAGATAATTAATAAACAAATAGGTTGTACCCCAATTATAGAAAGAGAAATTAGGTTACAGAATCAATGATTTGGAACCAGAAAATAGGTTAACAAAGCTCATATCTTGTAGATAAGACAAATACTAGACCATGAACACATATCTCATATATCAATCTCATATCAAAGTACATAAGACTGATCATGTCTTATGGCTAGGATCGTTAACCCTTCCCAACTATGGCACCATATAAATCAATGTGCACATTACTATGTAAATTAGGTGAGGAAGCTCTGTCAAATCACATGGAAAACAATATAGGTATGAAAACAACTCAATGTATATAAACAGATAACAATTGTCTCATCAATAAGCAATAACTCTTGAATCAATCAAATGGTACTGTAATGGAACGCTGTATAAGCAATGGAAGGTATATATACAATAACAATAGGTATAATAATTAACGTTGGGTTGGAACATAAGTGTTATGTCCTGATTTCGGAACATGACAGTCCTAGGATGCAAGAAATGCCAGAGGCAACCGACACCTGTAGAACTTAGTATCACATACATTTATCAATTTCCATCAATTTATTAATCAATTACTTAATTACTATTCATTCTGGTATTATGTATTCTATCTGTAAATTATACTGCAATTGGCTGTAACATTTATCATCTCATGCCACAATATTAATTATACTCCATAATATGTCATACATATATGTTTATAAACTAACTATACCATATATAACCCATGGAGCAAACTAAAATATAAACATACAAAATACAGTGTTTAATGTAATTACACTGTCACTCAAGCAGCAGAAATCCACAGAGATATCAATAGGTGGGATTCTACCTCCTACTCTGCACCTGGAAAGGGGAAACAATGAAAGGGTGAGTATGTAAGATACTCAGTGAATTTAATATGCATCTGTCATATACAAGAATTGGAACATCAATAACGGATAGGCAGATGAACTAATAATGTCAGTCTACTTAAGAATATCAGAATACATAATCATATTATAGTAGATAACTGTAGAAGTAATAATCAGGTCAATATAAAATATATCACATGGATAAGACAGATGAAGGGCCATGAAACTCATATCACATGTATCATCATGTATTAGTAAACATAAGACTGATCAGGTCTTATGGCTAGGACTATCACCCTTCTCAGTTAAGGTATCATTATACAATGTGCACATTGCCGACAGTATGTACCCACTACCCTGTCGGAGTGGCAGCTCTGTCAAATAACATTTTAGCCATAATAGGTATAGAACAAGTCAATAGATAACATTAAACAACAATGGTATCACTAAGTATCAATAACTCAATATTAATCAAATCAAGTTGCAATGTAAACAATGGATTAACAATTATAAGTAAATATACAATAGTAATAGGTTTGACAATTAACAATGGAATGGAACATAGGTTGGTCATACATGAACAAAAGGTTGGCACAATTGGCATGCCAATATCATTGGCGATGATGATATTCAAATGGTAGGCCTATGGATGAACAAGTGATAGGCTTATGATAAAATGAACTAGACATTTCATCAAACACTTGGTGTGCAACAAAGGATAGACAAATTGGCTAGGTTATAGTGCAACATTGATATTGCCCATACAATCAACAAAGAGTTCACAATATAGGCAACACAACAATCATCAATTTTCCAACAATAAACACAATTAAAAGGATCAAAATGGCACGGAATTCCAAAGGAAAAAAAGCAAAAATCAAGGCAATGAATAGTGTCATAGGTTCGGCCAAAATGGAGCATTCAAGATAGGTTTCCAATCAAAATTTTAATATATAAGGCATGTTATTTGATGCATAATAAACTCACCTAGAACTCCAAATAAGCCACAAAAATTGATTTGCCACCAAGTTCCTCAAAGTAGGCAAAAATGGCAATCTTCCTCAATTTGATTTTTTACATCAAACCAACCATAAATAATCCATCCATTAGTTTTCAATTAACATATTCTAAGCTTAATTAACATAAACTAACACTAAAACAAAGATTTATCTCAAACAACTTAGGTTTAGGGTTTCAAATTGGGGAAAAGTGACCAAATGCATCAATTGATGCAATTAAACACATTACCCATTTTATTTAATATCTAAAACATCTAAATCAAACATTAAACTATATAAATCAACTTGTTACCTCTAATGGATGATCCACTCGAAATCTTTAAGCCAATAGTTCTTGAAATTCTTTAAGTTTCCAAGCAAATCAAGGTTGGAAAATAGAAGAACTTTGGTTGATTTAAGGTTTTCTTTTATTTTTCCTAAGAAATCAAGCTTGCAAACTAATGGGAGAATGGGCAAATGGTTCGGCCAACTTGAAGAGAAAGGAGAAGAATGGCCAAAATTTCCTAAGGCATGCTTATATACTAAGTTAAAATTGGCAAATTGTATTTAGGTCCTTAAACAATCCATAAATCTTACTTTGTCCCCAACTTCTTTTGTAATTTATTCTGACTATTCTGTTGAGATTTAGATTTCAAAGTAGGAATTCAAATAGCTTATTTTTATTTATACTTTATTATAAAAATAGTTTCAGAGCCATTCTGAAACTCAGACAGTTGATTTTCCACTATATCCCTAAAGTTCCACTTATTTACGATTTTGCCATTACTTACTTTTTCAGTATTCTTAAACATTTTTCACCTCTTTCTTTTCACCATAATTACACATATAATTATATGATTCTTTAACTCCCTGCTCAAAATCAAAAATTCATTTGTCGACCGGACTATTATTTTCTCGGTAGTGTTATTAACATTGATATTTTCCAGGACAGTATCTTAAATGCATTCTAACTATGTTTCAAAAATTATCTTTAGTTATTTCAATGATCCCAAACCAATAACTGATTATATTATTGTTCAATCATGGTTGAAATTCCTAGGGTATTACAACAAGTTGGTCATCCAAGTTCAAATGGTTGGCATAATTGGCTAGCCAATATCGCTGGTGACAATGGCATTCAAATGGTAGGCCTATAGAATAAGCAAATGATAGGCCTATGGTAAATGAACTAGGCATTTCATCGAACACATGGTGTGCAACATTGAATGGACAATTTGACTAGGTTATGGTGCAACATTGACATTGCCCATATAATTAATAAACAACTCACAATGAAGCGTACACAAAAGGCATAGAATATCCATCAATAAACATCATTCAATGGATTAAATTGGCAAGTGAAACATAAGGAAAACCAAGCAAAATGTGAAGGAGTGAATAGTGCAAGTAGGTTCGGCCAACAAGGTGTTTTTGGAGGAGGTTTCCAATCAACATTTCAAGGCATTTAGCATGTCAAATGATGCATATTAAACTCATCTCATACTTCCAAATAGCTAGCAAAATTAATTTTCCACCAGAACTATTAAAGGAGACAAAAATTACAGTCTTCCAAATCTTGATTTTCTACACCAAAACAATCACAAAATATTTATCCATTAGCCTTCAATTAACATAATCTAAGTTAATTAGATATTAAACAATATCAATTTAGGGTTTCAAATCAAACAGCTTCAATTTAGGGTTTCTAATTTGGAGATTTTCTACCAAACGCATTAATTGATGCAGTTAAACACTAAACCCATCTAATTCAATATCTAACACACCTAAATCATTTATTTAATCAATGAAATCAACTTGTTACCTTAGTATGATGAAGAACCTGAATCCTTCTTCCAATTATATCTTGATTTGCTTTTGGTTTTCAAGTGAAATCTTGATGGGAAATGGAAGAACAAATGTTGGTTTTAGGTTTTCTATTGATTTTCCTTAAGAAGTTAGCTTGAATTTGGAGCAAATAGTTTTCGGCCAAAGCAAAGGAAGAAGAGAAGAATGAACAAAAATTTCCTAAGGTATGCTTGTATAGTAAGAAAAATCGATAAATTATATTTTAGTCATCAATCTTCCCAATAATTGGACTTTAACTCCACTTTCTTCTATAATTAATTTTATCTATTCTGTTGAGAATCAAGTTTCAAAGTGGTAACTGAAATGGATTATTTTTATCTGTAGTTTATTATAAAATTGGTTTTAGAGCCATTCTGGAACATAGACAGTGGGTTTCCCAAAATGCCTCTGAAGTTTCACTATTTACGATTTTGCCATTATATTGATTTTCCAACATATTTAATACTTTTCTATACTTTCTTCATATAATTAACTATAATTATTCTTAATCTCTCATTAGCCATAATACTGAGAAAAATTAACTTAAATTGGTTATTGTAAAAATTCTATGAAATTCCTTAGTTATGTCGGTGTTTTCCGGTCCGATAAGTAGTTTAAATTACTGTGCACTTATAGTAATATTCTAGGGTATTACACAAAGTGGGAACTGAAATAGCTTATTTTAATCTGTTATTTATCATCATATATGTTTCAGAGTCATTATGAGTCATAGACACTAGGTTTCCCAAAATGCTCCTGAAGTTTTATTTATTTATGGTTTTGCCATTTTATTGATTTTCCATCATTTTTAATACTTTCTTCATATAATTAACTATTATTATTCCTAATCTCTCATTCTACAAGTATCTGTGAAAAATTAACTTTAATTAGATACTGTATTAATTTCTTAAGTACCGATGGTGTTTTTAGTCCGATAACTAATATAACTACTTAATTATTGTAGCATGCATCTAGGGTATTATATTTTTACAACTAATTATACATTAATAATAATTTACGTAGAACCTAGAGTTAAAAGGTTACTAAGTTTCCAATCATCATTTAGATAAATTGTAAGCATTAATATTAACATAATAATTTATGAAAAATAATAATTAATTATTCTAACCAAGTTTTACAAAACCATATATAAAATAATTGCCATAACATTTATCATATTTTCAAAAATAACGTCATACAAAAATCATATAAAAATTAATCACATATAATTAATAAAGGGAACATAAGATAACTAATGTATATTTCATTAAATTTGAAAAAAAAAAATAGGTCCATAAACTAATAAATTCTTGAAACTATAAAAGAAATTATCCAATAAATATTTTGACATACAAAATATTCTAAACTCATAAGCAAAGATAAATCCTAGCAATCAAATCCAAGGTCAATCCATCTATATCTCTCCTAACTGGAATGGAATCCTCAAATTTCAATTCCAATTCAATTAGCAAAAAAAGAATTCTTAATCTGACCAAAGTCTTCTAACTGCCTCTATCCTCATACTGCGAAGGATAATCCCAGAATTTGGATGGATGTAACTCATAACCCTTAGACTAATATGAGTGTAGAGAAAACGTCTGATTATGAGCCTATAAGGACATGTTCCATTACCCCAATGGCTAATAAGATCAAGTTGCAAAGCACGATCTCTCAAAGACCATAACATTGCTTTAAACAAACCTTTATTTCTCTTCATGCCTCTAAGCCATATGATCTCTTGACAAGTATGATGTACTCGTACCATATGATGCATCAAATAATCAATATTATCAACTCGATCGATTGAATGCATTCTCATTCAGCCAACTTTTCTCTTTAAAGCCTTGATTTTTTCCCTTTGATCAAATGTACGTAATACCATGGGAATCCTAATGTAACAATATGGGCCATTATGTACTACTAGCCTAAGAATTGGGATAGAGTTTGGCCTTACTACATGGCCCAAAAGTCAACCTCAAGGTGTTATTAGTAGTTCACTAAGGCCCCTTATATACTATTAATATAATAAGTCTTTCTGATGTGAGAAAGTGGCATCACATATAAGGGACATGATATTCTCCCCCACTTAAATTCCTGATGTCTAATGTTTGTTATTTTAGTAGTATTTTTAGGTTAATTTAAATATATTTTATTATGATTTTATTTTATTTTGTGAAGATTTGATATGATATAGTTTATTTTTGAATTTCAAAGTTAAGATTGAAGATAAAAAGATATTTGGTTCAAAAATCAAATAAATTTGAAAAAGATTTACTCTAAAAATCAATACCCGATTTTTGGATAGGAGCGACCCGGTTTTTGGCTAAAGCACCCGATTTTTGCCCAAATTATTTTTCAAAGACACAGACTTAAAACTAATGCCCATTTTTTGAGTGCACTCAACTCGATTTTTGGATAAATGACCCGATTTCTAGTAGTTTTTAGGCAAAAATTGATATTTAACTTTCAAAACTTCATTTTCTTTGAAGAGTGGAAGAGTGGGAAATTTTCTAAGAAGTATAGAGAGCAAAATATTCAAGAAAAGCAAGGAAGAACTTCAAACTGAAGGGCTTGTAATCTAAATCAAATTTTGGCGAATAAAGAAGATTTTCATTCTTAACTCCATTTGTCTTTATTTATTTTAATTGTTTAGCAATGGTGAACTATCCTATTAATTAAATAAAATTTTCAATTTTTGTTTCAACTATGCTTGGCTAAATTACTTATTCTATGATTTAAATGTAGTCAATTATTAATTTTATGATTCAACTATGATTTATTGATTGTTTTGTGCATAAATTGAATTTATTAATTTATTGATTTAGGATTGTAATTGTTTGGTAATTGGCCACTATTAAATAATATCTAAGATGGGGTATGATGGATCGAGAGATGAAGTATACTATTAGTACATTAAATCAATAACCTAAGGGATTGAGTTGCCAAGAGATTGGGATATACTTTAGGGAGTTAGAAATTGTTAAAGAACTTAATGGGCTTACATTAACTAAATGATTATGAGAGTAGTCATGTAATTAATATAGGTATTTTGTAGTTTCTTGGGAGAGAATTATAATAATTTAAAGCAGTTAATTCTTTAACTTGGTATTTTGGATAATCATGTTAAAATTATTTCAATTTTCAAAACTCAAAATTATTTTATTTTTAATTTCCAATATTGCTTTAATTTCTATTTCAACAATCAATTTTAATATTGTCTAAATAATTGAGAAGTATTTAATTTTGATACTTGACCATGCCTCTCTGTGGGATACGACACTCACTCACACACTATTACTTGCATGAACGATTCATACACTTGCAAAACGTCTAACAAGTTTTTGGCATTGTTGCCGGGAAGACGATAATTTTGTGTCAATATTAATATAAGATATATTCTTTATTAATTTAGACCCTTTACGTAATTTTTAATATTTCTTTCTTAATTGTGATTTGAATTGCAGAAGTTTATGTGAAGGTCTGGATCAGCAAACCTTGAGCCGTTAAATCGATAAATCAAAAAATTATGCAAAAAGAACTGAAAGGATGCAAGGGAAAAGAAGAAATATGAGAGAAATAACATGGCAGATTTGAGAGGAGTAGCTGAAGCAGTGGCGGCGGTGGTAGCTGTTGAAGTAAATGGACAAGGGAACAAGGTGTAACAAGATATACATGAACCTACGGTTCATGTTCAATCACAAGCCTAGACCCTTAGAGACTATGTGTTGTCGAACTTGAATGGGGCACAATCAACCATAGCCAAACCAACTATCAACAACAACAACAATTTCAAGTTAGACCCTGCACTCATCAACATGGTATCCAATAGGCAATTCAGAAAGGGTCCACTGAAGGATCCCAATGCCCATATATCTATCTTCTTGGAGCTTTGCAACACAGTGAAGATTAATGGAATTTCATATGAAGCCATTAGGATGATGTTGTTCTCCTTCTCGTTGAGACACCTGACTAAGGATTGGCTTAACAAGCATACAACAGATTACTTCACCAATTTGAGAATGCTTATCCAAGCTTTCTTAACTAAGAATTTTCCACCTGGAAAAATACTTATGTTCAAGAATGATATCCTCAACTTTGGATAGCGAGAAGGAGAATCTCTTTATAAGTCTTTGGAGAGATTCAAAGGATTGCAGAGGAGATGCCCGAACCACTGCATAAACAACTACATTTTGATGCAAACCTTCTATAGAGGGTCATCACCGACCATTCAAATTACCTCGAATGCAACAACTAGAGGGACATTGATCAATTAATAGGCGGATGAAGCATATCAACTTATAGAAGAAATTGCTTCAAACAATCACCAATGGTCAAATGAAAGGAGTCACCCAAAGAAAGTTGTTAGGGGTATATGAAGTGGATTAGATGGCTAAGGTTAATGCCAAGTTCGATGCACTTTTTAAAATGTTAGGGAACAATAGCAAGGGCCAAGTCAATGCCATCTCTAACACATTATTGAATTGCGAATATTATAGGGATAACCATGCATCCGCGGAGTGTTCCACCATGTAACAAATGCAGTATATATCGAACTTCAATAGACAACCAGTTCAGCAGAACAACCCTTATATAAACACATACAATCCTGGGTGGAGAAATCATCCAAATTTTTTGTGGAGTAGTCAGAGCAACTAGCTGAATCCTCCGTTGCTAAGAAATCAATGAGGGCCATCAAGACCATTTCAACCTTCGGGTTTCCAATGAAGAAATCAGATGCAACCATAGGCGAAGAAGTCTAACTTGGAAGATATAGTAGCAACTTTAGCCAAGTCTACATATGATTTTATGAATAGAGCTGACTCAACAATTTAGAATCAAACATCGACAATAAAGAACTTGAAAGTATAGATGGGGCAGTTGGCTAATTTTGTATCTAAAAGAAGTCAGCGTTCACTACCCAGTAACACAGAAGTGAACCCAAATGAGAAATGTAAGGTCATCATATTGAGGAGTGGAAATCAATTAAGAGATGAAGAACCGAAGAAAGTACGGTCCAAGGAAGAATCTCCTAGTGATATGGTCAAGGAAGAGAAGAAAGAAGAGATGCTTACAGAACCGAAGATTCAACCTTATGTTCTACCAATTCCATTTCCTCAAAGGTTGAAGAAGCATAAATTGGACAAGCAGTATGATTTTTTTTTTTGAGATTTTCAATCAACTTCATATTAACATCCCTTTCATAGAGGCCTTTGCTCAAATGCCTAAATATGTGAAGTTCTTAAAAGAGTTGTTATCCAATAAGAGGAAGCTAGAAGAAAATGCAATTGTAGCACTTACAGAGGAGTGTAGTGATATAATTCAGAATAAGCTTCCAACAAAACTTAAAGATTTAGGGAGTTTCTCCATTCCATGCACCATTGGAGAAATTGAATTTAAGAAGGCTCTAAGTGACTTGGGTGAGAGTATTAGTTTGATGTCGCTCTCTATTTGTTAGAAGTTGTGCTTTAAAGAATTCAAACTAACCAAAATGACATTACAATTGGTGGATCAATTAGTAAAGTATCCGATTAGGACTATTGAGAGTGTGTTGGTTAAGGTTGAAAAGTTCTATATCCAGTGGATTTAGTTGTTTTGGATATGGATGAGGATGTAGAAGTTCCACTGATTCTTGGAAGGCCATTCTTGGCAACTGCTAGAGCATTGATTGATGTAAAGTAAGGGAAGTTGACCTTAAGAGTGAGAGATGAGGAAGTAGTGTATAACATAGATAAGGCATCGAAGTATCAAAATTTCACCGACTGTTGCTTTAGTGTTGACATTATCGATGAGTTGGTTCAAGAGGTGTTTGAGAAAAAGTACTTTGAAGATCCTTTTGAAGCTTGTCTAGTCAACAATGCAACTATAAAGGATGGGAAAGAAGAGGTAGTTGCATATGCTTATGCATTAGAGACGACCACACCTATGCGATCTCACAAAAGACTCAATTTTGAAGAATTGGGCAAAGGTGGATTACTTCTTCCTCCTTCAATTGAGCAAGCTCCAACTCCTGAGCTGAAACCTCTTCCCTTTAATATTGAGCTCAAATGAAAATGGTGGGACTCATTTAAAATGGCAAAAATCTATCCTTATAAAGATATTTAAAATTCAAATAAGACGTTTGAAAATTTTAAGATTAATGGACAATATCTCATGCCATATTTCATGGGAGATATTATGCCAAGAGAATGGCTTATCCCTTGTTTTATCCTCCTTGATCAAGGTCTTATCAAAATATCAAGCTAATAACGTTAAAGATGCGCTTCTTGGGAGGCAACCTATGTTCTAAACTTTAAATCTCTTATTTTTCTATTATTTGTGTGACTAACCCCTTATATTGCTTTAGATTATTTCTTAATGTTTTAGAGGCAGTAAGGAAATGAAATGCACCTCAAGCATACAAATGTGGATTCTTCAAGAGAGAGTATTTCTTTCTTTTATTTTTCTCTTTGACATTGAGGACAATGTCAATTGTAAGTATGGGGGTATTAGTTTAGTTTGCCTTTTTTTTCAGTTACTTTTATTAATAAATATGCTTATGTTCAATAATTGATAAAAACCAATGATAAATTATAATTGATATTTATAAATAATTTTATTGAAATATTTCAGGTTGAGCAACTATTTTAGGTAAGAAATTTATTTCATTAAGGTTGTGTTTTGATGAGTTTTGCATTAAATTGATTGCATTGAACTTGTGTATGTTTACTTAGAGAGGGCTTCTACACAATTTATATCTTCATTTGCCTCACCTACCTTAGAACATGTTTTTGTGAACTTTTGAGGTGAAATTTTAAATTTACTTTAAAAGAGATATATGATTTAGGCATTGTTTGTTTAACCCTGTCACTTATATCTATTCTTATTTTAATTTTTATCTCTAGTTTATCCTTTTGAGCCTTCTATTAATTTTTAACTTTCTTTTCTTTCTATTAATAACCTTATTAATTCCTTACCCATTTGTGAGATAATAATGTTAAGTTTAGATTTTTTTTTTGTTAAAAAAACTTATTTAAGTAATGAATAAGGGAATTTTAAAGTTCTTACTTAAAATGAGCTTATGAAAAAAAGTGTTGTTCTTATTAAATCAAAAGTACCACTATGTTGAAAAATAAGTGTGGGGGAAGCAAGAAAAAAAAAAAGAAGATAAAAAAAAAAGAAGAAAAAGGGAAAATTTATTATTAAATCTTGCTTATCCTTAGAATATTGTTGTGGTGGATGAAGAGTTTAAAAGAAAAAAAAATTGAAGAAGAATGATACCTAAAGTGAAATGCTCATACTTTTGAAAAATTCCCTTTATTTAAATTAATGGATCAAAAAACTTTTAATTGTATTTTACTTGACATGATTATCTCATTTTTGTTTATTTAATTTTTTCTTTGAATAGCTAATTTACCCTTATTGACCCCATTACAAGTCTAGTAAAGGCCTATTGATCTCCTTGATTTGTGAATTCTATTAGTGAAGATTGTTTGCATTAACATGCCTATGATGTAATTCCATTTAACGTCTTTTGATAATAGGTATTTAAAGATATGTAATGTGTATATGCCTATCTGAAATGCAATAATTTTTTTTATGATTGCTTTAATGGATTATTATTTAAGACATGATTAAGTTGAGATTTATGTTAAATTTAAAATAGGTGTTTGATTTGAAATTTTTTGTTACATTATTTCTTGAGGTTTTGAAGAATTGTTCAACATAAGTATGAGAAAATTAAATATCCTTAGTATGTATAGTTTTTATTTTCAAATATTTAAGTGTGAGAGTATTTGATTTGTGTTATTTTAGTAGTATTTTTAAGTTAATTTAAATATATTTTATTATGATTTTATTTTATTTTGTGAAGATTTGATATGATTTTATTTATTTTTTAATTTTGAAGTTAAGATTAAAGATATGAAGATATTTGGTTTGAAAATCAAATAAATTTGAAGAAAATTTACTTTAAAAATAGGTACCCAGTTTTTGGAGAGGAGCGACCCGGTTTTGGGCTAAAACATTTGCCCAAATTATTTTCCGAAGACACAGACTTTAAAATCGATACCCGATTTTTGAGTGCACTCAACCTGATTTTTGGATTAATGACCCGATTTCTAGTGATTTTTAGGCAAAAATGGGTATTTAACTTTTAAAACTTCATTTTCTTTGAAGAATGGAATAGTGAAAAATTTTCTAAGAAGTCTAGAGAGGAAATATTCAAGAAAAATCAAGAAGAACTTCAAATTGAAGGGCTATGTCATATCTCCACTTCTAGAATATGACGGTATTAGAGCATAGGGAAGCATAAAGCTACCTACAACTCGTAGAACCCATATTACTATAATGTACAGAAAATTCGCCAGAGTCTCATTTGTATTTTTCACCCTATTCCCTACCCGAAATTGGATTTTTCAAAATTACCTAGCCTGCAATAAAATTATACTCCCAATAATTTCTCCTTATACCCTTAACTCCACCACTTCAATATCATCCAATACTTCAATAAAATATCAGAACAATAAATATCATTCATTTTATATTTCATATACTATCAGTTATGTATATTTTACAATTTTTATTTAATAGCAGTATTATCAGTATTTTTAATATACAATAACATTACTAAAACCATCCAAAAATTTCATGGGGAACTAAAATAAAAAAGGACCATTGATAAGCTCTTTACATAGATAAAGGAGGTTCCAAAACTATCTATCTCGCATTTGAAAAATAGTAATAATCACAGGGTGAGAAATTATTCTCAGTAAGATACATATATATTACCTTACTTGTGAGGCTAGGTAGGCTCACAAAGAAGGTCAATTTAAAATAGATAATCAATAAAATCAGAAGCAAATAAAATAGAATTAATCATAGCCATTGGAGTGAACAATGGATAGGTATGTCAAAAATACAATGTTTATAAGTAAGAGCAATAAATGAAATAAATTATCCAAAGATAACAGTTCAAAAGATACATTGCAAGAATTATAGCAAATAATCAACTAAGATTTAGTAAACAAGAAAGTATAAAATGATCATATAAGGTTCAGTTCAGAGCAATGATAGATAAGCAAAATTCGGTAATAAATGGACAAAGGCTACAAACTGGTAGCATGTCAATCAGTACAGTTATACAGTTGATCAGACCATATGGCTAGGACCTTACCCCCTCCTAGTTAGGGTTAGTGTAAAACATTGTACACAACGCCCGATGTATGTATAAGTCTAATCTACTAGGTGAGTAGTTATGTCATTGATAATTAGTAGGGGGTTTAAATAACAATGTCAATAAATTCAGATATCAAGAAGTAATATGTAATAAAAATAGTTAATCAATTAAGGTAACAGAACAAGTTAAGGCTTGTGAAGGAAAGCTTGGTTACAAATTGGGGTTTATATTCCAATGGTTATAATTTTCTCAATTATACAATTCAAGATGGTTTTAAAGTAACAATCAAGAGTCAAGAATAATTATGTTAAAATCAATTATAAGGAACAAATTATACACATTTAAATATGTAAGGTATTTCAATGAATTAGCAATTTTAATAATGCTCGAAGGTTTTAAGAATAAAATTAATAGACATTTAGAAACAATAATAAGAAATAAATTCACAATGTAGGTTTGGTCAATCAAAGATTCAAAGCTTGGAATTTCAATTAAATCATTTATACACAATTCAAGCAAAGTAATATATATGTATTTACCTTTAAATTAAAATTCCAAAAAATCTTTATTTATTCCTTTAGCCTAAATAAAAAGGATTATCCAAGATTTCATCCTCTTTGTCCTTTTCCTTGTTAGATATAAAATTAATTAACATGGGTTTAATACTTAATCAACTTGATAGTAGCAAATTAAACTCTTAATTTTACCCTATAATGTACCCTGGCAGCTGTACTTGATTTATGTATTTCTCTAGATACATATATCCAATTATCTCAATTATTTTTTTTTAATTATACTAGACATCATATTTTTCTAGGCACTACTCAATTTATTGTGGAATTTTTAAGCTTGTCCTGCATTCTGCATTCTGTTCTGCAAATTCCATCTGGATAGTCACTACATTTTTATTTACAACTCATTGTGTAGGTATCCAAATACTATTTTATTTTTACAAAAATTTAGCTAAGACATAGGGAAACATTTTATATGTTTTGAGTTTTTCTTGAATCTAAATTTAAGATCTTCAAAATTATAGAATTTAGTAGAGTTTCTTAGTGGAAATCTTAACCCGAGCCAGTCTTATTCAGTGATCTATATCTCTAAATACGTTCTGAATTTGATAAAAATTCCTTCTAGATATATAATCTATACATATATATCTACAACTCCTATGTTTTATATTTTATCAAATTTTGTACCTTATCCTATAAAAATTAAGACATAATATTCTATTTTATACTCTTCAGGTTTAGTTCCTTTACTCTAACCTAACATTTTATATTTCACAATTTTTTTACTAAATTAATCTACTCATTTCCATTCGGGCAACTCAATCTCTTGTAACAAACTCGAAGGCTTCTGATGCTTAAATTTAACTTGTTGACAAGCTAAACAGGCTGATACATACTTGGCAATTTATTGCTTCATCCTTGGCCACCAATACACACTCTTCATATCATGATACATCTTTATAATTCCAGGATGCAAATTATACTGTGCAAAGTAAAATTCATGAAGAATATTTTCCTAAAGACCATCCACCTGTGCAATATACTACTGATTTCCCATTTTCAGTGCTCTATTATCCAGCTAGAACTCAGTTGTTCTCCCTGCCTTTACATCTTCTTTGATTTTCAGCAATTATGGATCACTATCCTATGAGACACTAATTTGATCAATCAAATTAGGTCCAACTTGAAAATAAGCAATCAGAGGATTAGATTTAGCAACCTCTAATCGTACACCCTCAACCAACAATTCCTTTAATTCTCTGATTAAAGGTCTTTTATTCACTGATATATGAGACATACTACCCATAGATTTTTCAACTTAGAGAATCCGCTACAACATTTGCTTTCCCGGAGTGATACAAAATCTGCCAGTTATAATCTTTCAATAACTCCACCCATCTTCTCTGCCATAAGTTTAAATCTTTTTGCTAGAAAATATACTGAAGACTCTTATGATCAGTATAGATCTCATAGTTTTTACCATACAAATAATATCTCCAAATTTTCAAAGCAAACACCACAGCTGTAATTTCTAGGTTACGAGTAGGATAGTTCAATTCATGCCTCTTTAACTATCATGAGGTGTAAGCAATTACCTTCCCATGCAGCATCAGAACACAACCCAATCCTACTTGCGAAGCATCATAGTAAACTAAAAATTCCTTGGTACCCGACGGTAATGCCAACATTGGCGTTATAGTGAGACAAGTTTTAGGCTTCTAAAAGTTTTCCTCACATGTGTCATCCCACTAAAATTTCACCTGCTTCCTTGCCAATCTGGTCAATGGCATGACTATTTTAGAGAAATTCTTCACAAACCACCGATAATAACCAGCCATACCAAGGAAACTCTGTATCTCAGTCACATTAATTGGTCAGGGCCAATTATCCACTGTTTCTACCTTTTTAGGATCTACTTTTATTCCATCTTTTCCAATAACATGTCCTAGGAAACACACTTCAATAAGCTAGAATTCACATTTGGACAACTTTGCATACAATTTGTGTTCCCTTAATGTCTATAACACAATCCTCAATTGTTCCTTATGTTCCTCCTGACTTTTCAAATAAATAAGTATGTCATCTATAAATACAATTACAAACCTATCCAAATAGGGTTTAAATACCCGATTCATCATATCTATAAATGCAGCTAGAGCATTTGTTAACCCAAAAGGTAGAACAAGAAATTCATAATGTCAATATCGAGTTCAGAAAACTGTCTTCGGCATATATTCTTTATGTATTCTCAGCTGATGATAACCCGACCGAAGATTAATTTTTGAAAAGTGACTGGCCCCCTACAGCTTATCAAACAAATCATCAATTCTCGGTAGTCAATACTTATTCTTCACAGTCACCTTATTCAACTGCCTATAATCAATGCACATTTGGAGCGTTCCATCCTTCTTTTTAACAAATAAAATATGCGCTCCCTACGGCGAACTACTAGGACGAATGATTCCCTTATCCAATAATTCTTGTAGTTGTACCTTCAATTATTTCAATTCAGTAGAGGCTATTCTATATGGTGGGATGGAGATAGGATCAGTTCCCGAAAATACATCTATCTCCAATTCAATTTCCTACTTCGATGGTAACCCAGGCAAATCCTCAAGAAAAACATCCAGAAATTCATTGGCAATAAGAATTTGATCTAACTCGTCAACATTCACTTGGGTATCAACTATATTTGCCAAATATCCCTGACATCTTTTTCTCAATAGCCTTTTTACAACAACAGCAAAAATAATATATGCCAGAGACCCCGCCTGCTCACCTTGAAAAATAAGATTCGGTTGTAACTCTGTTTTGAATTCTACCCTTTTCCCATGACAATCAATAATAGCATGATGTTGTGACAACCAATCCATGCCAATAATAACATCTAATTCAAGTAAAGTTAATTCTATCAAGGTTATTGGAAACTCTGTATCCCTTATCTCTACTTTACAATTCTCATATTCATTTTTAACAATCATAGTATCGCCTAAGGGTTTAGAAACTTCTAAGGGTATTTCCATTAAGCTACTACCCCTTCCTAATTTCTTAGTGAAGGTGGAAGATACAAAAGAGTGTGTGGTGCCCGAGTCAAATAAAACATTCGCTAACTCATTTTGGATAGAAACTGTACCTCCCATTATGGTGTTGGAAGCTTGAGCTTCATGTCTCATCACGGCAAATACTCTACCTTGCCATCGGCCTGTTGTAGGCTAAGATGACCTGGAGTAGTGTTATGGCCTCTGCTTCGGCCTCTACCTCCCTGATTATTTCTAGGCTGACTCTATTGCATAGTAGGCTGTGATGCTGATGGTGCTCTCTGCTGACCCCTCTGCTGTGGACAATATTTGATGAAATTACCCTTCTAACCACATCTCAGACAGGATCCACTCATCCATCTACAAACCCCTGGATGTCTCTTAGCACAATTCTGACAAAGAGGAGTAGTCTGGGTAAGCCAATCTAGACTAGCACTGGTGAAATGTACCCTGGGGGTTGAAGATACCACAACAGATCTACTTTGCTTCCTACTGTACCCCTTGTAGGTTGTCCTCTACCCATAATGGCTGCTGGCTGACTCTGAGTAGGTCAAAACTCTCTGTCAGTGGGTCTATACTGTGAACTCTACCCTTTAGTTCTTCTCTGAGTAAACTGACCCTGAGTACTTTGTCTTTTTCTCTAATCTTTTTTTGTTCTTTCTTCTTTATACTTGGTCTCAATCTGAATTGTCTTATCAATCAGTTTCATGAAAGAAGAAAACTCTATAGCAACTAAAGCACTATGAAGCAAGGAATGCAATCCATGCCGAAACCTATCAATCAGATCAGCCTCAGTAGGAGCAATCTTTATAGCATATTTACTCAGTCTCATAAACTCCTCATCATCCTCAGCCACACTCAAGTTTCGCTGTCTCAACTACTCAAACTGAACCAACATCCTGCTCCGCACTCCATCAATCAAAAACTCATCCACTAACCCATGTCTAAATCTATCCCAAGTCGACAGTATATCACTATATAGTTGCTCATCTATATGCCTAGAAAACCATCTCCAAGCATGATCCTACAACAATAGACCTACCAACTCTATTGCTCTAGCATTTGAACAAGGGAGTCTTCTCACCACTTTTTCCACTTTTTCTAAAAATTCACTAGGGTCTTCACCCAGCTTTCCTTTGAACTCTGGCAATTCCAATTTCAGAAAACTGAACATTATAACACCTCCTTCCTTAATAATTTATTATCCCTCTTGAGGACTAACAGGCTCAACTAGTGCGATCACTGGAGGAATAGGTAAGGATACTACCACTAGTGGTGGAATAGGTGTTGGGGGTGATTTTTGTCTCTCTTTTCTTAATACTTCATATTCTCTTCTAATCTCTGCATTTTCTCTTCTCAAATCTTGTATTTTCATCAACAATATTTCTGTATTGGCTAGTCCCATATTCTCAGCAACTTCGTCTTGTTCAACCCTTCTTCTAACTCTGGGAGGCTCAACTGACTCTTCCCCTCTATTAGTACATCAGCAACTACCTCATCATCTTCTCTCCTGTCAAGATGAGGACGACCCCGTCTAATAGGTACCTTAACCGTTCTTCTACCTCTCGGTCTTTCTCTACGAGGCGGCATTAATTAAAGAAACGCAGATAAACACATAATTAACAGAGGACAACAATTGATGATACAAGAATCCTAATGCTCCATGGTAACCCTATTTACTAAATTCATTTATTCTTATTTACGTATAATTATTTATTATATTTTTCGTTACTCTGATACCACCTTTGTCTCATCCCCACTTTTAGAATGTGACGGTCCTAGAGCATAGGGAAGCATAAGGCTACCTACAATCCATAAAACCCATATTACCATAATTTATAAAAATTTCGCCAGAGTCTCCTTTGTATTTTTCATCCTATTCCCGACCCAAAATCGAATCTTTCAAAATTACCCAGCCTGCAAGAAAATTGTACTCTCAATAATTCCTCCTTATACCCTCAATTCCACCATTTCAATATCATCCAACACTTCAATAAAAATATTAGAGCAATAAATGTCATTCATTTTATATTTCAAATAATATTAGTAATGTATATTTTACAGTCTTTATTTAATAGTAGTATTATCAGTATTTTTAATATACAATAACATTAATAAAACTATCAAAAAATCCCATAGAGCACTAAAGAAAAAAAAAAAGAACATTGATAATCTTTTTACATAGATAAAGGAGGTTTCCAGTTGAAAAAGAAAAGTCGGAACTGCAACTATCTATCTCACCCCTGAAAAATAGTAATAACCACAGGGTGAGAAATAATACTTAGTGAGATACATATATATTACCTTACTTATAAGGTTAGGTAGGCTCACAAAGAAAGTCAATTTTATAATAGATAATCAATAAAATCAGAAGCAAATAAAATAGAATTCATTATAGCCATTAGAGTGAACAACATATAGGTATGTCAAAAATACTATGGTTATAAGCAAGAGCAATAAATGAAATAAATTATCCAAAAATAACAGGTCAAAAGATACATTGCAAGAAATATAGCAAATAATCAGCTAAGGTTCAGTATACAAGAAAGTATAGCAAATGATCATATAAGATTCAGTATACAAAGGTTCAGTTCAGAGCAATGACATATAGGATAAATTTAGTAATAAATGAGCAGAGGCTACAGACTGGTAGCACGCCAATCAGTACAGTCATACGGTTGATCAGACCGCATGGCTAGAACCTTACCCCCTCTTAGCTAGGGCCAATGTAAAACATTTTGAACTGCACCAGGTGAGTAGTTCTGTCATTGATAATCAATAGGAGTCCAAATAAAAAATGTCCATAAATTAATATATCAAGAAGTAATTTGTAATTAAAATTGTTAATCAACTAAATTATCAATTAAGATAACAAAACAAGTTAATGCTTCTGAAGAAAAGCTCAATTACAAGTTGGGATTTATACTCTAATGGCTATAATTTTATGTGAACACTAATTTTTTATAACCTTCAGACTTGTACCAAGCTGAACGATGATAATCGGAGCCTGTACCATTCACAGACAGACTCAGAAAATATCAAAAATAGGTTTGGGCCCTTGCTACCACACTAAAGGGGAAGCATTGTCGCCCCCTTAGAGGGCGGTGCTTCCACCCTCCTCGGCGGTGCTGTCACCCCCTTTATAAAGGGCGGCAGCTTGTCTGCCATCATCCTGTGCTGCCCTCCCTAAGTGGCAGCGCCGCCACCCCCTCCGGCAGCAATTCTCCTTCATTCCCGTGGCAGTTTCCTTTTTATGGCTTTTTCATCAAATCCCACATTGGGAAATGATGAAACTTGACCCCTAGCTTTCTATTATAAATAGAGAGACTCCTCCATCAAGCTAAAGGCACTGAAAATCATCTACTTTGAGTTTTTACTATTTGATTTCACTCTCTTCTCCCTGATATACCTATTCTTTTTTATTTCTTTAGCTTTCTTTGAGTTTAAAGGACTTTCTAGGGTATATGGCGCCCATTTTCTTTAGTTTATCTTTGAGCTAAAGAAGGATCAAATCCGTGGTGTGTGGAGCCTCAAAATTTATTTAACATAAAGTCATTTTATCCATTTGTTTTCTTTTCTTTTGAATTGTCAAGTAAAAGGCAGTTCGACCATCTCCCCTTGCTTCGATCTATTCAAGGTGGCACTCTGATCCAGAAGAGCACTCCGTCCGCCGCCTCCCCAAAGATCAAGACAAAAGGTATCAACTCATAATCTCCTTCTTCTTTTCTTATTTTGATAGAGCATCAAAATAAAGACTCATCTTCTACCTTTCTTTAATTTGACAAAGAATCAAAATAAAGAAACAAAACATGATAAATTAGGCATAAAATCAACCCTCCTTCGCATAAATTAGTCATAAAATCAACCCTCCTTCGCAAGAAGGAAGAACTGCATGGGTTTTGATTCCCATTCAACAGGATACGCAGGCAAGCTATATAAAAGCTTCAAATCCAAAAATGTTAAAAAAACATATTTTCCTTATCCTTTGTTTATTTGATTCTTATTTTGTACATTGGATGTATTTTCTCTATTTTAGCTTAGACCTTTGGGGAATATATAATCAACCTAGAACCCATACGGGCTAGAGTTGATATTCCCTATTTTGGGTTTTTGAATTATAATAATTTACTTTATCGCTCTTTTTTATTGCTTTATTTCTCTGTATATTTATCTTATATGTCATTCTTTAAATTGTTTATCAAAATGTTTTAAATCAAGGTTAAAATTAGATGCCAAGTTCAACCGAAAACCTAGTCTCCAAATCCTCTTTGGTTTCAAAGACTAGTGCACTTTTTCCTTTGGGATAAAATTAGAGTCAAAATGTGTTTTTACCTTAATTTTTTCCAATAAAAATAACTTAATGTGGCGACTTTATAACTCAAAATCATTTTCAAAAGGCATTTAGGTCATCTCAATCAGTGAGAAATCGTCCCAAATGAGCATTTTTTATTCCATTTTAGCAGACCGGATGTGGTGTTCGAGCGAGGTCTCACAGTTGGCGACTCCACTGGGGACAAACCTTTTTCAAAAGTTAAAGAGGACTACCAATTAGTTGAAAATCTTTTTTTCAAAAATGACTTTTTACTTGGCTTTTAGTTTAACTTTGATTTTCATGCATCACTACATAACCAGTTACAAAATTTAACCTTTGAATAACTGTCACAACCCAACTTAGGAGCCGCGACGGTCCTAGGGTATGAGTATTGCCTAAGCTACTAGTACCACGAAGAACCCGATTATCTGTATAATATGGCAAGCAATTCAAATATTCAACTCAAATATAGCTAAATAATTCTACTGAAATTTCAACAGCATCTCCTCTAATATATGACTATACCTCGCTGTAGAAAAAGCAATAAACACTTCCAATATAACTTTATCATCAATAATCAACTCAACCTCCAATATATATTCAACATACATATATATATCAAACTATATACATCCATAGCATAATTTATATGCAAAACTAAAAGAAATACAAGCAAACATATAAATGTCACTCCTTAGGTTAGAGTACCATGGAATCTCTAATACTGTATAAAAATTTACATATATTTTTAAGACCCGAGTATTACATGTTACAAGTAGCAAAATTCCAAGGCGAGGATAGAAAGTGCCAATGGAATTCGAATCTCACTACTGCCCTGAAAAACACTAACAACTACGAGGGTGAGTATGAAAATAGTCAGTGAATCTATATATATAAAAATACAGTAAATGTTCATAATACCATAATAGCTCACAAATGACCTGTAGAATCATATAAGATAACAAATAAAGGGTGAAACAGGTTTCCATATAAATATCCAGTGTATGAGTCAACTCTCATATGATATAACAGGATTGGGTCCAGTGAAAAGTGCAATCGCACTATAATAGCATAATCGTCCATAATCCAATGTATGTAAGGGAGATCATTCCTTACGGCTAGAGAATATGATACCCTCCTTAGCAAGGGTCCAATGAATACCAGTATGCACACGGTCAATGGAATTACCCGCTACACCATCAAGGTAGCCCTGTTATAATACCATATGGGTATGTCTCCATAGAAAAATAAAATAGCATAAATGTAGCTCATATAGCTATGGAACAATCCAATATATATTCATAATGAATAATAAAACAAATTTGGATCAAGTAAAAAAAATAGCCGACGGGCCCAATTGCACTGCCGTAACTGGCACTCGCCGTTACGGGTCCGTTTTGGGATTTTGAGTAGTTTCTGGTTAACTATGCTATCAGTAGATTCAGGTAGACCATGAGGTACCATTTGAAAACTTAGAAAAAAACTAGATGATTGGGCGAAGTGGGGGTTCAATTGGCTTTTTAGGTTTCATTTTATAGTCAGTCAAAGTTTAGGTCGATTTGAGTTATGTCGGTGGGCTTATTTCGAGGTAAAAATGCACTGTAAGTATTTTTGGATATCAAGTGCTGGTTTATCATTCCAAATGACATTTTGTGAGATATATGATGCAAATCATGCATGATTATACATATAGACTCACCTTTTATATAAAAAGTCACTTTATTCCCTAATGCACTACTCGGAGGCCCAAAGTAGCCCACCGCTTGACACTCCCAGCTGGAGTACCCGACGGTTCACCTATTTTCAAATATAACACTCCAGTAAGACTTGAAAATAGTACAAAATATATTATTCACATCAAAAGACATCAAGCATATACAATATACACTATAGACATCATATTACACAATTAACACTTTTTCCAATCCTTTATGCATCAAACATATTTCTATCACCACATTTGACTTACATTTCATATATTCATCACTATTATGCCAAGTTAAGAACTTATATATACTTAGTTCAACATTCCATATCAAACATACACCAAATTCCAAGTTTACCTTCCAAGTACTTATATCAAACACCATTTCCATATCTAAACTTATACATTTACATTACATACACCACTAATCCATATTCAAACCCTTCCTTCCTAATTGCTTCAACCTAACACATTGAACCTATAAACTCAATATGGTTCGGCCTAGTTAGAATTCACTCCATTGATTCATTTTTCAACACCAATCATTCAAACAACATAAATACATATCAAATGCATAACATTCAAGCTTTTAAACCTATTAAACACTAAAACACCATTCCATTTCTTAAGCACCATACATTTGACCAAGCATGAAATTCATTCAAATGAATTTCTTTCCATCAAATGACTACTAATTCATTACAAATACATTTAATATAACATATTCGAACCAAAATTCCATCAAAAAAATATATTTGAATCTTACCTTTTCCTAGTTAGGATTTCCTTCCAACTTTTGAGTTTTCTTCCAACCTAAACACATATTTGATACCAATTACTATCAAGGAATATCTTAGGATCAAAATTAAACCAAAAGAATGGTAAAATCACTTACTTTTTCAACAATTCTTTGAAATCTTCCAAGCTTTGATTAATCAATTTTTCTTGATTTTCCTTTGAATCTAAGGTTATAATTGTGTTTATAATGATGGAATTAGTTAGTTTGGATCAAAAAATGAAAGAAAACAACTTAGTTTGTCAAAGTTTAATGGTGGCCAAAACTTGAAAGGAAGAAAGAGAAAGTTTGGCTGGAAAAAATGGCTAAGGAAGAAGAAGAGTGTCACGACCCGATTTTCCAGACCGCGACGGTCCTAGGGCACGGGAGATACCAATGGCAACCGACACCCGTAGAATCCAGTATCACATACATAATCTATAAACCTCAATTAATTATCCATTTTAGTTAGTTACTATCCATTATGTTATTCTGTAATTCATTCTGTAAATTTCTGCAATTGAATGTAACAATCATATATCATGCCACAATATCATCATATAATCATAATAACATCATCAACATAATAATATCATCATCATATACATGTTCATCTCCTAGCTAACCCATACATACCCATGGAGCAGCTAGACAATGAACACCGAAATAATAGTAATACAATAATCTAGAAAATATACATCAAATACTGTGGCAGAAATCCTCAGAGGATGGACGATAGGATTCTGCACTCTACTCCTCTTCTGAAGTGGGTAAACAATGAAATGGTGAGTATAGATGATACTCAGCGAATCTATATGCATCATAAATCAATATAGGCTGAAATAATGATATACACATGATAAGGGATAATGGTACAACATCAATCATATAAGTTTACAAAATTAGTATCAGTAATCAATAGGAATAACAATGGTCATATCCATATATGGAATCATATGGTAAGACAGACAGAGGGCCATAAAACATGTAGACTATGCGTAATCACACAGTCAATCACATATCACATAGGCATAAGACTGATCAGGTCCTATGGCCGGGACCAATAATCCTTCCCAGCTAGGGCATCAATATCAATGTGCACATTGTCGACAGTATGTACCCACTACCCTGTCGGTGAGACAGCTCTGTCAAACCACATTCAGGTCAATAGAAATGGATAACATGTCAATAGACACCATTATGTAATAATGGTATCATCACTGTCAATATAATCAATATCTTTCAAATTAAGAAGTATATGAATCAATGGCATAACAGAATATAATATATAAGCAAGGATAAAGGTTATAGTAAACAAAAAAGATATGGAACAAAAGTTAGTTCGATGACGAAAATTGGTAAGCCGATTGGCATGCCAATGTCGCTGGCGACAATGGCATTCAAATGGTAGGCCTATGGAATACAAACCATTAAGCCAAAGGCAAATGAACTAGGCATTTCATCGAACATATGGTGGGGATACAATGGCAAGCCAATAGGTTAGGTTAGGTTACAAACTTGACTTGTCCAATTCAATCAACACAAAGCCACATTGTCAAACAAGGTATAGGCATTCAAGAAACAATATTAAACAACTTCAAAATGGATCAAATTGGCTAAGGAATATCAAAGAAAATAAAGCAAAAACATGGGCAATGAATAGTGACACTAGGTTCGGCCAAACATGGGATTTTAGGGCAAGGTTCCAATCATCAATTCAATCAATTATACATGTTATTTGATGCATTATAGACTCACCTAAGCTTCCAAAGCACCTTGAATAGCTCAATTCCACTCAAATCACCAAATGAAGCTATATAGGGTAACCTTGTCAAATTTGATGTTCTACATCAAACAAACCACCAATTAATCATCTATTCACATCCAATTAGCTAATTCTAACATCAATTAACAAAACCTAATACTAAATCAAAAACTCATCTCTTACTACTTCAATTTAGCCAACCAAATTAGGGATTTCAATAAATTTGCATCAATTGATGCAAATTAACACTAAACCCATCTAATTCAACCTAAATAACATCTAAATAAGCAATAGAATCAAACAAAACTCATTCTTACCTCAACTTGAACAAGATGGCCGAATGCTTCCTTCAATTATTCCTTGAATTCCTTAGCTCCTCCAAGCAAACTAATGATGGAAATGAAGAAAGCTAAATCAATTTGCTAGTTTTCCATCAATTTTCTTAAGAAATCTATAAGAAATGATGAAGAAATTGAAGAAGAAAGGAAGGAATGGGTTTCGACCAAACAAAGTGAAGAAGAAGAAAGATGAAGCAAAATGGCTAAGGCAAAAATAAATAGAAAATCTAATTTGGCAAATTACAACTAACTCTCCGAACTTCTGTCTATTACACTTTGGTCCAAAATCTTCTGTAATTTATTCTGTCAATTCTGTTAAGATTTAGATATCAGAGTGGGGAGACAATAGGCTTATTTTAATTTATACTTATTTATAAAAGTAGGTCTGGAGTTATTCTATAACCCCGATCGACCAATTTTTACTATTCACCTTAAACTTCCATTTATTTACGGTTATGCCATTACTTACTTTTTCAGTGTTCCTAAATGATTTTTACTTCTTTATTTTTACCAAAATTACACATAAATTATGGTCATCTTTTACTCCTAAGTCAATTTCAGAAATTCTTTTGTTGGCCGGACAACTCATTTCTCTGCAGTGTTCCTGACACCGCCAATTTCCGGAAAAATATCAAGTTCGATTTCTAATTGTATCTCTAAAATTATTTCCCATTATTTCAAGGCTAATGAACCACAAACTGAGAATTAATTCATGCATGTGAGTTATAACTTTCTAGGGAATTACATTCTACCCCCCTACAAATAAATTTGTCCTCGAATTTAAATAAAAACATACCTCACTGTTGGAACAGGAATGGATATCTGCTCCTCATCTCCTGCTCGCTCTCTTAAGTACACTCCTCCATGGACTGATTCCTCTAATGCACCTTAACCATAGGAATCTCCTTATTTCGAAGCTGTCTGACCTGCCTATCAATGATCTCCACAGGTAGCTCCTCATAAGATAAATCATCACTGAGATCCACATCCTGAACCTCTAAAATGTGTGATGGATCAGATATATACTTCTGCAGCATCAATATATGGAAAACTGGATGTACGTGGCTCATACTGGGTGGAAGAGCCAATCTATAGGCCACACTACCAATCTTCTCAAGTATCTCAAATGGGCTTATAAACCTTGGTGATAGCTTACCCCTCTTCCTAAATCTCATAACACCCCTAATCGGTGAGACCTTTAGAAAGACATGATCACCAACTGCAAAATGTACATCCTTCCTCTTTGGATCAACATAACTCTCCTGCCTGCTGAAGGCAGTCCTCATCCGATCTTTGATCATAAGAACCTTTTCCATAGTCTCTCTGATCAACTCTGGTTCCTCTAGCTACTTCTCTCCAGGCTCTATCTAACACACTGGAGATCTGCACTTCCTACCATATAGTGCTTCAAATGGAGCCATACCAATAGAAGAGTGATAACTGTTGTTGTAGGAGAACTCTATAAATGGAAGATAGTAATCCCAGTTACGTTTGAAATCCAGAACACATAATCTCAATATATCCTCCAAAGTTGGGATTGTCTTCTCCGACTGCCCGTCAGTCTCCTGATGGAAAGCAGTATTGAACCGTAACTGGGTACCTATAGCCTCCTGAAACTTCTGCCAAAACCGAGATGTAAACTATGTACCCTTGTTTGATATAATCACCAAAGGAACTCTATGAAGTTGCACAATCTTATCCACATACAACTGGGCATACTGAGCTATTGTATAGTTGGTCTTAACCTCCAGAAAATGAGCAGACTTCGTCAGACGGTCAACAATCACCCAAATAGAATCATAACCCCTCGAAGTCCTCGGTAGACCAACTATAAAATCTATAGTCACCTGTTCCCATTTCCACTCTGGCAACTCTATCTCCTGAAGTAGCCCTGATGGCTTCTGATGCTCGAACTTAACCTGCTGACAAGCTAAGCATTTAGACACAAATTGAGCTACATCTCTCTTCATCACTGGCCACCAATATTGACGCAGCGGAATATCAATGGAAAAATAAAATCCTATTATAATCCGTTGATTCGCGTATGAATACCGAAAAATAATATTCTATAACCTGTTGATTTTAGAAATACTAGGAAATAGGCATCAAAATTCATTGATTCAAAAGAATATCAAAAATTAGAAGAAATAACTTTCACATAGAAAGATTATTTGAATTCAAATCCAATCTCCCGCAACCCTAAGGTTTACATAACTATATATAGGAAATAACTTTCAAAAACCCTAAAATATAATATGGTAATTTATTTCTAAAAGGAAACAAATCACCAGATTTACATAAATAAGAAAATAAATCAAAACTAACTTAAATAGAGAAACAAATCAAAACTAATATAAT
>CANXYC010230115.1:0-37636 GCA_948193065.1 Aleurites moluccanus | reverse complement strand
TACAGACTGATTGTAATGAGGATTCACAGTAAAAGCCCTCGTAGGATTATGACTTTCTGTTGAGTGATAGCTAGTATGATTCAAAGTATGATTCAGAGTATGAACTCTCTTACACCAGCCTAGGAAAGAGCCACATTTACCGTTTTGGCATGAGTAATATAGCCTGTTCTTGTCTTTCTCAGATTCAGAGATTTTCACTGCACACTTTTTGCCACAACCACAGTACTTGTTGAAGAACCTTCCTTCCAACCCATTGTCAGCTATAGCACTGCTTGCAGACATCTTTTTCTAAAAAAAAAAAATTACTGAAATTTCAAAAAATTAAATAGATACCCAGCCGAAAACAAAACCTCACATATCAAACGGACATTAACTATTGTTTTGAAGTAATACAAATTACCTTCAATCGCTCGATTTTAGGTAAATAAGCAACTACTTTTCTTTTTATCTTTTGCCTCTTCCTTCTTCGCCTTCCTTTCAATTTTGATGAACTAAAATCAAAGTAAATCTCTCTCTCTTCGTATATTCTTCCCTTTTAGATCTTGCTTTCAAATTTAACGAGCTAAAATAAAAGAAAAAAAAAACTTAAAATCTCCTAATAAATAACTATTAATTGAACTGAAGAGTAGTTTTAGTATTAAAATAAATAATTTAAGCAAATATCGACTTTTTCTTGTTTGACTAACAGAAAAATTGAAAAAATTGGACGGAAGGACTTTGTTGTATACCGGTGACAAAATATAGTGGTGTTTTAATATAATTTTATAAATATAGAGACGTATTAGTATAATATGAAAAAATAAAGGGGTGTCATTATAATTAACCCTTATTTTTATGCCTAGTTTAACACCTAAATGCACTATAGATATTAAAAATTTCCACTAAAACCCTAAACAATTCAAAGAGACTAAGTTGAGAATTTGAAGAAACTTAAGGTAATTGATTCAAACTTGCTTCCTTTTCATTCAATATGATTAGTATGATAGTATTAGATGATTATTTAAGTAAATAGAAGCATAATTTAAACATGGGTGGATTTAGACTTGAATTGGAAATTATATCAAAACCTAGCTTTTTAAATTAGATGTATTTAATTCAAACCAAGCATAGAAATAAGTTAACAACATTAATCTAAGTCTAAAGCATGCTAAATATATGTTGTAGAATCAAAGGAAATGAGGAAAGATGAAGGAAGGTTGGATGAAGAGCAAATATGTCTAATGTGAGAATTGACCTCTAATGAATTTCCTTGAACCAAACAAGCTTAGAGTTGAGTTGTAATTATATTATTATGCATGAATATGACCTATTTTTGAACAAAAAAATTCTTTCCATGTTGGCCATCAAAGTGGTCAAATGCCACATTGAATATTCCTTTGAATTTTTATTGTGTATTTGTGTAAAATTAGCCCATTTCATTTGATCTTTGTACGAGTTTGAACATTAAATGTTTGAATCATATTGTGACATTGATGATTGAACCTTAAGGCTTGGTTAATGGTACCTAAAAACCTTACCATTTGCTTGTTAATGTAATGCACACCATGTGTTCGATAAAATATCTCAATGAAACCAAAACCAAATTGAAATCCATCAAGTGTTTCATTTTTCTAATACCCCAGCAAACAGAATAGTAGACAATGTATGGATATATTGAATTACAGTAATTGATGAAGCATTAATTAAAGTATGAATAGGCTCAATCGATTATTGAAATATACAGAGAATGGTAGATAGTAATACTAAAGAATTTTTGAGCCTCAACCGGGTCACTTTTGAGATATTGTCTCGAAAAATATTAGTGTTAATTAAACTGCTGGGAAAATAGCAGTCTGGCTAATTTAAGAATTTCTGACCCAGACCTGGATTCAATTTTAGAAACCAACTGTCTCAGATCTAGAAATTATCCATAAATTTTTTAAATGATAGAACAATCCAAAATAAGGTATTTCACTCCACACACTTGAAGTTGAATATAAACATAATAGATAAAATAAATTACAGAAAGTTTTGGAGGTCAAAATGCAAATAAGTAAAGTTGTGGGGCCTACCTATTCTAGAAAGGAGTATATGTAGCTGGTGTGTGATGGAGAGAATTTTTTTATAGGCAATAATTAATTAATTTATCAAATTAATGAAAAGATGACAAATAGGCAAAATCTAGAAAATTCTATTTTTATCTTTAAGTTGGCTTTTTGGTGTATATAAAAAGAGGAAGAGAATGGTTATGGAAAAGGTGTTTTGGCCGAACCACTAATGGAGGAAATACCAAAGAAATATATTTGCTAATTCTTCCAAATAAACCAACAAAAATAAATAGGAAAATTGATGAGAGAAAGAAAAGTGAAGAAATGAAGTTGATGGAGATTATGTTAAGCTATTTGGTGGAACAAAAAAGAGAAGGAATTTAATGGTTCAAGTTTAAGATAAATTTCCTAAATTCAGTTTTTAGTTTAATTTAAGAGTTCTAAGGTTTGATTTAGCAAATAATTAAAATAATTAAGCTAAAAATGTAAAGAATGAGTTAGGGTTTATATAGTTTCTAAAATATGATTTGAGGCAGTAATTTATGGCTAATATTATGAAATTTTAATGACTGAATTTGAGAATATCCAAAACATAAAGTTGTAGATTGATATATTAATTAGATTTTTGTAAAAGAAATTTTTAAAATTCGAAGTGAGGAGAGCTTTATTGAGTAAAAACTATGACTAACCTGGAATTAGGATTTCTGAAAAATATTACTGTATTTTTATTGTACACAATTATAGAGACAGAATTAGAAGAAGTTTTAAATATAAAAGTGTTCATTATGTCTTATTTATAATCTTGTAAAAGATTTTTTCAATTGGATTTATGATTTATGAGATATTAGGTCATAAGTATAGACTGCCCGAAATAACCGTTAAACAGAATATAGGTTATTGAATTCTATTGATATGAGGACCTTAAATTCTGAATTAGAAAAAGTGTTAAACATGAAATATGTTCATTTATATATTATCTAAATTAATATAAAAAAAATTTTTAATTAGATGGGTACAGAATTAATTATAGGCATGGAAACATGATCTATTTGGATAGAGATTTCAGGACAATAGTTTAACTTTAGAAATTTACTAATAATTGTACAGTAATTCAAATATTATAAAATTTGGATATGTTATCATTCTATATGTCTATTTTAAATAGGAAAAATAATTATAGTAATTGGTTAAGTATAGATTGAATTTTTAGCAAAAGAACAGAATCTGCCAAGTCAAAGTTACAGGGCAGAATGCAGGCAGCAGTGCTAGTTATGAGACTAAGTTTAAATTAACACTATAAATTTTGTAGTAATGGTAATAAGGTGAATTTTGGCTATGTTAAACCTTAATATGTCTAGTTTAAGTAGGAACAAGAATTGAAGTATTTGGATAAGTATAGAAAGAAATATGGATTAAGGAGCACAGGCTGCCAGTATGGAATGTTACACAGAAAAACCTTAGTGAATTAGGAAATTTAGAAATTTCTTAAATATAAGTGTAATTAATGTAGTTTTATATTAAATAGTATCTAAATTGGAATTAATTGAATATGTAGAGTCAAGAGTGAAGAAATGACTTAAGCATTGGATTAAGAAAGAAAGATGTGGAAAGTGTACTAGTGAAAAGTGTAAGTAAGGTGAGTAATATACATACTATTTTGCTTGGCATTGCATTCAAATTAAATTATTAGAATTTCCATGAAATTTTATTGTTGGCCAAAAATACCAATTTAATGATTCATGATTAATTTCATGTCTTTTATAATCCCAAATAATTCCTTTTAAATGAATTTGCATGATTGGCCTAATGTTTCATATATTAAACCCTTGGAAGTGCTTAAGTTATTTTTGATACCTAATAATTAAGCACTATATATATGGCATTAATGAAATCATAGAAGTTTTAATGACATTGTGCATAGAAGTTTTAATGACATTGTGCACAGCCGTATGAGTAAATAGCATGCTACCGGATTGTAGCCTCTGCTTAAGTAATTAATAATGATTTTATCATTTTACGATATAATATGCTATGAATTTTTAATGCCAATGGGAAATCAAATCCATATGTTAAATGACTTCAACTTTATGAATCTTTAATTGATTAATAAACCCATTATTATTGTATATTTTATGTTATCATTATCTTTCTAGTGAGAAACACCCTCACCTAGTCATAGAAGTAAGATAATATATATATTACTCAGTGAGTATTACTATACTCATCTCGTATTTATATATTATTTTTCAGGAATAAGGTTGTAGTGGTGGTTGTTTCCCAAGTCATCTCTTTCTCAGGTTTGGAACGTCAAAAACTCCAATGTAATTATTTGTTTTGAGGAATCATATTTATATACTCTTAGAGCTCCATGGTACTGTTAGGTTGTAGTTGTGAGTGTATATGAATGCTTTGTTTAATGAAAGTTACAAATGATATGAAATACAAATGACATGAATAAGTTAATGAAGTAAAAATTATAGAAGTGCTATGAATGTTAAAATGTAATTTTTTACTTAGTATACATTTATAGAAGTGTTTTATATATGATTATGAGAACTGTAGAGTTGAGGTTATAAGGATGGTGAAATTATTGGGAGTATAAAAATAATTCTTATGCAGGCTGTGTAATTTTTGCAAGACTCGATTTTGGGTCGGGAATAAGGTTAAAATTACAAGGGAAACCCTAGCAAAATTTCTGTAAGAGTAATAATTATCAAATAGAATATAAAAATAAATGAATGGTTTCGAGTATGAATGATTGTAATTGGCATGTTAATGGGTTCTATGGGTATTTGGTGACCTTAAGTTTACCCATGTCCTAGAATCGTCGCATTCCAAAAGTTGGATGTGATAATTTCAAACTTGTCACCATTTGAAACCTTGGTATAATTGATACTAGAGCCTAGCCTAACCAAGTAACTTTGAACCTATTTAATGAGAGAATTTCTTTCTTAAACGTTAATACTTGAACTTACTTTACTTTATTTGCTCATTGTAGAATTGATTACATGATGTGTCTTTGCCTATTTTATGGATATTCTAATTAAGCTTTCTTACATTCATAACCTTTATTGTGTTGAATATCTTATAATATGACAGAACTACCATCCAACGGGATAGTTGGTGAGAACTGTCGACAATGTGTACATTGATATATTTATGACCCTAGCTAGGAAGGGTTAAGTCCTAGTCATAAGGTCTGATCAACCTTATGCCAATTCATGAGTTTAAGCTACTAAGAATATAGCTAATGAGATTTACACGAGCATGAGGCCTTATATCTATTATGTTTTATTTTTCATTCATTATGCCTATTCTTTGATTTATGTGATCCAATTTTCATTTATTGTTCACTTGCTACTTATTATTCTTTTTGTGAACATTTGATGGATTATCTATTCCTTACCTAGCCTTTATGCATGATAATATATTTATAGCTCATTGAGTAGTAATACTCACTTCTTAGTGGTTTAACATTTTCATATCAAAAGTATACAGTAATGGTTCCTGGGACTTTCTTCTTCTTCAAAAGAACCAGATTATTTTTTGATATGAAAAAATTCTAAACATTGTTTCTTTTATAATATTATAATAGCTCCATGGTTAAACTAGATTAGTTATGTAACACCCTAAAAGACTGTGCAAGAAACTGTACAGATATAAGTGGATCATAGTAATGGATAAGAAGTTAATAGAAGAATAAATGAGTCAAATTAGTTTAAGAAGGTAGAAAGAGAATATTCAAGAACAATTTTTACAGAAGAATTTTAAGGACGATAATAGACATTATTAACAGTAATGGATTTTTATAATATTTTTAAGAAATTATTTACTAAAATATATTAAGGATACCTTAAATTAGGATCGTAAATTATTAAGGAAAAATAATTTGAAGATCTATATAAAGTTAAAAAGGCAAATGGATAGTGTGAAGGAAAAGAAAATGATAAGAAAATCTTATTTTGAGTTAATTGTAGGTTCTTGATTTTTAAGAAATTTTTAACCGGTAATTTGTTTAAATTTCTTTTACATGATTTAATTTAGATGGATTATGGTCCAATTAAAAATAAGATGGAAGTGAATATAATATTAAAAGTGATTAAAAATGGATATGGAATATAAGAGAAATTAAGAAAACATAAATTTTCGATTTATGGAGTTTTGCCGAAATGAGTTCGGTATAAAAAAAAATTTAGTTATAGAGGGTGAGTTATTAAGTTAAATTGAGGTACCAAGGGTAATATAAGGTTCTATAGGACTTTAATGGGAAGAATTTATTAACTCAATTGAAAAGAATTAAAAGAATTGTGGTAGCAATTATAAATATAAAAAATTTTGGATAAAAGTCTAAATATCAAAAGATGTGGGACCCACCAAGAAAATATCCATTTATACCAATATTTTCTAGAGAATTCATGTATTTTGCTAAGGGAAAATAGATTTTTAATGGAGATTTTTTCCATTAATTTATGAAAATTTGACAAATGGCAAAAATTCTAGAATTCTCTACATTTTTTTTCAATTCTTCTTATGAGCTTTGGTGTATATTAAAGGAAGAGATAGGCTATTCATTGGGGGGAAAAAACCGAACCACTCTTGCAAGGCTTCCAAAGAATTTTCTTTAACTCCTTTTCATAGAAACCAAAAATAAGATAGGAAAATTAGATGGAAGAAAGAAGATGGATGAATGAAAGGTTGATGGAAATTATTGTCAGGCTATGTTGGAGGGAAAAGAAATGGTCATCTAAATATAAGGTACAGTTCCTAAACTTAATTCTTTGTTTTAATTTGCAAGTGTTATAGCTTGATTAGGTAATGAATTGAATTAATTGAGTTAAAGAAATTAAAGATGAATTAGGATTTTAGAAGATTCTGGAATCAAGATTAGAATAGAAAATTATAGCTCAAATTCCGTGGACTTAATGGATGAATTTGAGAAAGTTCAAAACATGAAAATTGTAGCTTTAGGTCTTAATTATATACATATAAAACAGTTTTGTCAAATTCAAAGTAAATAAGGAGATATTAGGTTATAAGTGGAATTGACCCAGATATAGGTTTAACTGAGAAGGCTACTGTATTTTGGTAATATGAGGATCTTAAATACAGAATTTGTTTAAGTATTCAACATAAAAGTTATAGATATATATATATATATATATATATATATATATATATATATATATATATGTCATATAGATTTCTGTAAAAAGGTTTTTCAAAATTCGAAGAGAATAGAGAGATATTAGGTTGTAAGTATAATTGGCACGGGCTGCCAGAATTACAAGAATGGGTTACTTGTTCTGTTGATATGAGAACCTTAGAGTCTAAATTAGGAAAAAAAGTCAAACATAAAAAATGTTCATTTATATGTTAATAAGTAACTAAAAAATAGTTTTACATTTGGATAAACACGGTATGAGTTATAAGCACAAAAATATAGTCTACCCGGATATGAACTGCAGGACAATAGGTATAACTTTGACGAATTATTAAGAATGATGTAGTAATCAGATTGACCTGAAATTTGACTAGGTAGTAGTCTCATATGTCTATTTTAATTAAAAATAAAGAAGTGAAATAATTGGATAAGTGTAGAGAGAGATATGGTTAAAAGAACACAGATTATCAGTAAGGATTTTTCATATAAGTAAACCCTAGAAACGGAGGATTTTAGAAATTTCTTAAATATAAGTATAATTAATGTAATTTCATGTTAATTGGTATCTAAATTGAGATTAATTGAATGTATAGCATTAAAAGATTAATAAAGATGAAGAGGAGACTATAAGTGCTTTATCATTAGATTAAAGAGATAGAAGTTATTAAAGAGATAGAAGTTGAAAATGTAGAGTTTAAAAGCTAATGTGAGTCATAAATATGTTATTATGCATATTGTAACCATTCCTTGAATTTTTAAATCCATTTATTTATTGTCATCATTTGTATCAAAGTCTTTTTCTTTGTTGACTAATGACTGTTATTTGATATTTCCTACATGAAAACTATACTATGTGATCATAAGTATTGTACCCTAACTTGCTAAATATCTAATGACATGACATGACATGACAGAACTACTCGATCGATGGGGTGGTGGGTAAGTGCTATCGACATGGTGCACAATGAATATTTATTACTAGGACCCTTGCTAGGAATGGGCTAATGTCCTAGCCATAAGGTATGATCAACCTTATGTATTTCACGAGTTCTTTTATGAGTTATTTCATGAGGTCTTGTATATATTATGTTCATGTTTATTTGGACTACTGAGCCATTAACATATGTGACCCAAATTAATATTATTTGTTTCATTGATTAATTATGTAACCTTGTGCATAATAATATATTTATGACTCACTGAATATGTTTATACTCATTATGTGGTTATTTATTATTTTTCAAGAAAGTGGAAATAGAAGTTGTTCCCAAGTCACTTTCTTCTCCGCACTTGGGACACTGAGGACTCCAATGTAATTAGTGTTTGTGGAGTCATATGTATAAACTCTTAGAGCTCCATGGGATATAACTCGGGATATAGACAATTATGTTTATCTTATGTTTGTGTGGTATCTAACAAGTGTATGTACATATTATATGATAATCGACATATAAGATATCACTAAAAATTTAACTAATAACCTTATGCACTATGAGATATATGTAATAATTGGTAATGAAAATGGTAACAGTAATGATAGGGTTAAATGTGAATAAGCTAGTAAGACATGACATAAATGAAAATATAGAAGTATTATGTGTATCTTTTGATATTGTGGAGTTGAGATTATAAGGATGGTGACATATTGGAAATATTTTCTATGTAAGTTGAGAATTTTGGAAAATTATTGAAATAGTGAATTGGGTACTATTCATGTTAAGAATTACTATAAAAATACAAAGAAGACTCTGTTAAAATTTATGTAAGATTATTAATTATTAAAAGAATTTGAACGTTAATGAATAGTTTTAAGTTTGAATAATTGATAATTGACATGTTTAAAGGATTCTATGGGTTTCTGGTGACTTTAGGTTTATCCGTACCTTAGGACCATCATATTTCAAATTTTTGGGACATAAAAAGTTAATAGTTTATGTATATAATATGTAGATAAATAATGTAAATTAATTAATTAAAATATTATGAATTATATAATTAAATGTTTGATGATAATTTGAATTATAAGAATTATGTATTAGAATTGAGATGGGATGAAATATGATAATATGTGGTTAATGAATTTATAGCAGGGGTTTTACAGGTGTTAGTTGTATAGGCGAATTTCACACCCTAAAATTGTCATATTTCATTTTTGGGACGTGATACCACATACCTTATTTTGTCAAAAAGTAAATAATATATTCCGAACTGAAATTAACCCAAACCAGAGGGTATTTTTTTTTTTGTCCTTATCCTATAAGCTATTATTCATTCCGAATTGAACAATTATTAACAATATAATCATACACTAATTTGATTTTTATAAAATTTTCTTTCATTTTTAAATTCACTTATTTGCTTATAACATATAAATTATAATCTTAATATTTTGCATAAAAATACGTAAAAAAATATATAGATATATGACTAAAAAATTTGTATTATTTTCATAAGATTAATACAAAAGAAATGAAATGATAATATTTTTTATTATTTTGAATACAGGCAGAGAATTTTTGAAATTTTTTAATATTATATTTTATCAATTTTTATTGAACAAAATCTGTATTAAACCGATTAACTCAATCAAACAAGTAGAAATGTAATAAATAGGGATGATAATTTTATCTTTACTGATATTCGTTCCGTTTCGATTTAAATGGGACAGATAATATCCATTCTATTTATTAAATAAGATGGGACAAATTTTTTTATTTTGAATTCGAGTTAGGTTCAAGTCGAATTTAAATAATGGTGATATCCGCTCCGAATCCGACACAATTATATATATGAAATATATTTTTTTTTTTAATATTTTATTTATAATTATTTTTATGTGAAATGTTAAACTATATTGTATTGATATACATATATATATAAGAAAAATATATAAACAGGTATTGTCCGTCCCATCCTGTCTGAAAATAGGATGAATGACGGGAAGAATATTTTTATTTTTAAAATAGTCAAATTTGAATTTTACAAAATTCGAAATTGATTCAATGATGGATTTGATTTTAAAAACACTGAAGCAAGGTACTATTGGCTTTTAAATCCTTAACCCCTTTACTACAAAACAAGTATTGAAAGATTAAATGTGAACAAACTATGAATTAGGTTTCAGCAATATTGTCTTCCAAGAACTAAACAATACAAATTCTTAAAGATTTGCTAGTTTCTTTTCAATAATTGCTTTATTGAATTCTCTAGCAAAGACACAGATAGGTTTCAGCTGTACAAAAGTTTCACAGAATAGTGTAATATTAATGTAGTGCCTAATGAACAGCGAAGAAAGTATATATTGTTCTAATGAATTACAAGTGAAAAAGTATTTTGTAAATTTCTAATGAATCTTATCACTTTTGTCTTCTTATACATTATTCTGTGCATCTAAAAAGATATGCAATGCAAGAACACTTTTGTATCTATGCAAAATGGTCCCTTCACTTGTGACTATGGGAAATTTCCAGTAAACTCGCTATGGAAGATCAAAGTTATAATAATGGTACCGTTTTAATTTCACTCGTGATTATTGCATTTATCATTAAATTTTAGTAAAATTATTGAATTTTTATTGTATTTTAATGAGATTATATTAGGAATGAAACTAAAAAATTAATTTTAAATAGATAAGAATTAAAATATTATATATAAATATAAAAATTTTTAAAAAATTAATTATGAGTGAGTTGAAATTGTGTAAAAAGTTAAATTAAAATAGATTAAATGATTTTTTTTCAATGAAAATTTTGTATTTAGTATTGAAATAGAGTCTGACATTAAATTTATACCCAAATCATATAGGCATTTATTATTACACTATGCCTGCGAATATACCTCTATAGTTAAAAAGCAAGTAATACAAATTTCTTACTCAAACACATAAAAATTTAGCTAAATTTTACTAACAGTAATCTTATTAAAACAAAATTATAATTCTAGTCCACTTCAACACAATTTTAATCCTTTTCTTTTCTTGAATTCATAAAATGAGTTGGATGATCTTTCCATTTTAATAAAATTTAAATTTGAAGTTTTCTACTAATAGTTCTAACCATTAATGTCTCCTTCGGAGACTAATCTATTGGTATATGTTTTTTTTTTTTTTTTAAAAAAAGTATATGTTTGATATTGCGGTTAAATTATTTTGTCAAATATTTTTACTTCATTTAGAATTTAAAAAATTGTGGTTTAGGAAAAATTGAGATAAATTAAACTGCTAATTATTTTTTTACCTTTTCTCAAATCATATTTAAAAAAAAAAAAATTCTAAAAATTAAAGAGAATGTCAAAACGCAATTGTCATCTAAATTCAAAGTGGAAACTAAGATAAAGAAGAGGACAAGAAATAAGAGTTGAAATTAATTGGATTAATACCTAATTTTTTTTTCTAAAATGAAAATAGACAAAACAAAGTGAATTATTATGAAATCAATTAAATTGTTAGCCACTCTACCAAGAAATTTCTTTTGAACACAATCACATGTTATTGACAATATGCCTCTAATAATTAATGAAATGGGTTTTGGACCCTTATGCCAAGACTACATGTAATTTTATGATAGTGAAATGACATTGGCCAGGTGTATGCTTCATCTTTGGTTAAACACTTATAGGGCTTGGTTTAGCTTTGGCTCATCTGTACTTTGCACATGCATATATATATATATATATAGTCTACATGACTTTTAATGTGGATCTTTGGATTTTTTTTTTTGGGATTTTTTCAAAAAAGATTGAAAAAAAATAAAAAATATTTTATTTTTATTGTTAGAAAAAAAAAAATTCAAAAATATTATATATCTAAAAATATTTTTTCAAAAATACTACATATTTAAAAATATTTTTTCAAAAATATGACATATAATGAACATATATAAAAAATATATTACACATATACCAAATATATATTAAAAAAAATAATAAAAAAAAAAAAGCAACCGTAAAATTAAAAAAATATATATATATATATATATATATATATTTGTGCAATATTTTTTTTTCTTTTTTTTTTTTTGTGGGTCCATATCTTATAAAAAAATTTCAAAGGGATGATTCCTGGAACAAACTCCTTGTATGCAAATTTACAAGGCCACCCAGCTAACTTTAGCAAGAAAAAAGAAAGTAAAGCAGGTTTAAAAAAAAGAAAAAGAAAAAGAAAAAGAAAATGGAAAGCAAATAATGAAATTTAATAAATTTTTGGAGGCGAAAATATATTTATACAAAACAATAAATAAATAATAATTCAATGAAAATATTTATATTTAAATAAATGATAAAATATTTTTTATATATCAAATATGAATAGTAATTATCAAATAATACTATATTTTCAACTATGTAAATAATACCAACGGCCCAAAACTAAATTCTCATTTAAGTGTTTATAATTTATGAAAGTTATGCATTCTAATTAAATTGTGTTTCTCATTCTTTGATAGAAATTTTGATCCAAAATTATTTAAATTAAACTTTTAAATACAATTTTTCATATTCAGATAAATTTTAAAGATAAAATTTATTTGCAAACATTCTAATATTTTTAAGATCTAAACATATATTAAAAATAAATAATTTTATTATAATGATTTCAATATGATTGTTTATTTCATGAAATTAAAAAAAATATCAATTAATTAATGATAACTTATTATAATTATTATTTTTATTATTATAAAATCGATCTTGACTAGCATTTATCAAGCATTCATATCAAAAATATAGATCTCTCATCGGATTATTTTTTTTATATACATATCACATAAGGGTCAGCTCTTTCTTCTAACCCAAATGCCAATTAATATATATTTTTTAATTGCTAATTAATGGATTTAAGTTATAAATGAGTTAATTAGTAACTTATTAAATTATATTTAATTAGAGTTTACATGATTCAATAAAATTTAAATGTTTTTTTTTAAAATAATTATTTTTATTTTGAAAAGATAGAATAAAAATTTTTAGAAAAATTTGAGGACATATATTTTTAATTGTTAAAATTTTATAAAAATATATAAAAAAAATTTCAAAATTTTGAGGCAAATGTGATCTCAACCCTATAAGATAGTATTTAGGTATAAAATTTATTTTAAAAATTTTATTTTAAAAAAAGTTGGCATATTTAATTTAAATTTTTTTTATTTTAAAATTTTAAAATAATATTTTAAATTAATCCGTTAAATATTAAAAAAAAATTTTAACATTTTTAAATTTTAAAACGATATTTTATTTCCATATATCCAAACACCCTTGTATACCCACCCTAAATCACAAAATGATATTATATGTCAAAAGAAGATTTATTAATTTAAATTTTTTATGTTATTGAAGACTAAAAATGTTAGTGGGTCCTGATGAGTTGGGGAAAATGCATCCATTGACAAGGAATAGGATTCATAAATTTTGAATTTTGGGCCATGCCTGAAAATTGAACGGTGGTGATTGTTAGTTCCATCAAATTTTACTTTTTCTCTGTACGATACACAAACCCCATCTTCTTGATCTTTTATCTTTCCTTTTTTTCTTTATTTTCTTTTCTTTTTTACAAGATATTTTCTTGTATTTTCCGTCTACTTTCTTTTAACATTTTTATTTTATTTTTTATCTTATCAAATACTTCAAAAAGTCATCAATGGTTATCTCCAATTTCTTGGCTTAGCTTGATAGTTAAAATACTAATAATCTTCACCTTTCAATCCTCTCCCTCTCCTCCACCACCTTCACCACTATGGAGGAAACCTCCTTTCACGGCGGCAAAAGGCGGCGGAGCAATTCCACCACTACATATCTTGAAAATTTTGGACTTGAAAATCTTCCACTAGAGATAATACAAGACATACTTTCAAGATTACCCATCTCTTCTTTAGTTAAATTCAAGTGTGTTTGTAGAGCTTGGCGATCTTTAGCCCAAGATCCTAATCTTTTAACTTATCTTTCTGCGTCGCTAATCAAGAAAGATCCTTGCCTAATTCTTCACTCAGATTTACCCATTAGAAATCAGCTTTATTTCATCGATTTTGCTGCTCCAAATCAAGAAAAGGAAGAAGTTAAGAGAATTAACGCACCATTTTGGTCTATTTTGCCAGAATTTGATGTGGTTGGTTCTTGCAACGGTTTGCTCTGTTTAGCCGATTCATTGTATAATGATTCTCTCTATATATACAATCCTTTTACAAGAAACTATACACAGCTACCGAAATCTTTAAACTACCCGGATCAAGAAGTGATTTTTGGGTTTGGATTCAATCCCAAAACTAATCAGTATAAGGTAATTAAAATTGTTTACTATAGAGGCGGCAAGGGCGGAGGCAGCGGAGGATTCCCTCGTGCACGGCGGAGAGTTATCTATTCACAATCAGAAGTTCAAATATTAACTCTAGGCAGCAGTGAATGGCGGAGTTTAGGCAAAATTGGATATCAGCTTGTTCGCCGGCCGGCAGAAGCTTTAGTTAATGGAAGACTTCATTGGGTAAGTAGACCAAGAAGATATAACCCAGTTCGTCGGTTGATTTCACTTGATTTATCAGATGAGCAATTCCGGGAAGTTCCGAAACCGGAGTGCGGTGGCCTGAGTAGATGTTATCATGTTGTGGTGTTGAAAGGGTGTCTATCAGCAGCAGTGTATTGTAATTATGGAAGATTGGAGATATGGATGATGAAAGAATACAATGTGAAAGAATCTTGGGTTAAAGAGTATAGTATTGGAACTTACATGCCAAAAGGATTGAAGCAAAATCTTGATAGACCATTAAAGATTTGGAAGAATTCTTTGTTGAACGGTGGAAGAGTTGTTAGAGTTTTAGGAATTTTAAAGAATGGTGAGATTTTGTTGGAGTATAAAAGCAGAGTTCTTGTTTGTTATGACCCAAATCTTGGAAAATTTAAGGACCTTTCTTTACAAGGGATACCCAATTGGTTTCAAACAATTGTTCATGTAGGCAGCTTCAATTGGATTGGTAGTGCCATTGGTTATTGATACATAATATACAAGTTGTTGTTGTTCATCATATGTTAGTTTGATCATCTTTTATGCTTCAATTCAAAAAAAAAAAAAAAAAATTCCGGTTTTTTCTTTATCATTTGTGTAGTTTTCTTAATAATCATCAAAGTTTGTATGCATGTTTAATCATTTAATTAATTCCTTGTTTTGTATATATTTATCAAATTTAATCCATTAATAACTAGAAATAATCTAATTATCTCTCTCTTTTTTTTTTTTCCTTACTATCTTATTTGAATTATATTATTATTGCTATTAACAATATGGCTAATGAGATTGATGATTTTTCTGCAAATATATATTTTTCTTTTTTTGCTTGATAGTATGTGTGAATATTTGTAGGTCATTGTTTGGATTAATACTCTTGGGAATTTTTGTGAAATGGGTCATTTGATTCTTTGGAATTCTCACAATATTTGTCTTTATTCAAAAAATAAAAAATAAAAATAAAAAATCAGATGTCTTAAATCATACACATACCCAACGTTACAAGGCAACCAAAAGGAACCCATTAATTCAATTGCTCTGAAGTGTGAAATATGATAGAGAAGTGCCCTGTTTTTCTGATTATATAATAGAGAAAAAGTCAAAAGTGCCCTGTTTTTCAAAAATAAAATAAAATAAACATTGAGCGCAGCACCATGACTAAATTATATTCAAACTTGGAACAAAATAATAATGTATTTGTTGTATCAAAGTTTGATCTTAGCCACATAGCCTTTTTCCCATTAATTTTTTATTAGTTGAAAATTAGTAAAAAAATATTGGGGTTAGGCAAGTGAAAATGGTATTTGATTCATAAACCATTAGATAAAAGAATCTCACATTAACCACCCAAAAACAAAAGGCTACCAGCACTTTGCTAATTTTTCTATAGGCACCAGCCCACAAGCAGAATAACAATTGTGTACTCACAATAACAAAAAGAAACTACATCAAGAAATACCTTAAAAAAATACCTTCAATTATGCTTCTTTTACCAAATAAACACTCGTGCAAGAAACTTGCCTTAAAGTCACTTATCAAGAAAGCTCTTAACCATACCATATAGAAAGATTATCTTTGAATGGGATTCTTTTTCTTTTCCTTTTCCTTTACTTTTTCTTTTTCTTTTTCTTTCAAAATTATGTATATGAAACCCCCCTAAAAGAACCCTTCTTTAACAAACTTTTTCTTTATTTTCTACTATCCCTATTACTTACACTTCCCTCATGCCCTATGACTTTAGTGGTGTGTGCACCTTTATCTGCCTTTTCTTTCTCTAATCATGCACCAAAATCTGTTTCTTTGTTTCGATCTTTCACATTCTAAGTAAATAATTAAATCATCGAATTCTGATTAAATTCTATCTTATCATACAGAAAATAGTAATATTAGAAAATTCGATGCTTTCTGTCTAAAAGATTGAAGGAGTTTGATTCAACGCTCGCATCTGCTTTCCTTTTGCTTTCAATGAAACATATAAACCAGTTAATGCATTTCTTCTTTTTTTTCTTTTTCTTCAGCTACTTGCATTATTTTTTAGCATGTTTGTTTCCAAGATGGAAAGGATGGCTAAGATGTGAAAAGAAAGGATCAAGGTACCATTAAAAAATAGAATTAGTGTCTTATTAGTCACTCTTGTGGTTTCTTGCTATGTTTTGTTCTTTTATCCTCACTCATGTGGTTTCTTGCTATGTTTTGCTCTTTTATCCACAATCATTGCCGTTCCTAATTCTTATCATTTTCTCTGTATGTTTATTTGTGTTGGAAAACTACAAAACAGCAACATAGATTACAAAATTTAGTTATTGTTAATGGTAATGACTTTGAAATTACAACACCTCTAACTTGTTTTTATTTGAATGCTACTGAATTTGTGCACAAGCAAATTTTTTTTCTTTTTTTTTTTATAAAATGAAAGGACCAATCATAATAAATTACATCATACATCATATTTCATAAGTTACATCACAAATATTATGGAGAAGACAGCTACTAATTCCTTGAGGATGAAAGTTAAAAACATAAACTTTTATTAGCAAAAAACTTTCCAAATAAACAGGTCAATCAACACAAAAGTCGACTTCCCTATAAACCTGAATATATATACAATCAAGTAATTTAAATTATACTGATGTTGTCAAATTTTTCATACAAATTATTAACACTCATATTACGTTATAATTTTGAAAAATATAAAGAAATTAACCGAACTAGTTGATTCACTTTTTAATCAAATTCAAAAGACATACCTACCGTAATGTATTAAAAATTCAAAAGACATAATTAGCATAACAATTATAATTAAGTTTTAATTATCAATAATCAACAATTAAATGTTAATAATTAATAGTCAATAGTTAAAAAAAAAAAATCAAATGCTGACAAAACCACTGTATTCCCTAAACTATTAATTGAGAGTTTAAAACAGTAATTTATAATCATTATTTAGATTGACTACTAGTATGTTTCCATATAGAAAGTTAATGTGATATTATTTTATTTTAAAAATTTTACTGGAAAAAAAATGTTAGGGTTAACAATTAAATAGAAATAATTTAATAATTTAACATATTAAAAGACGTGGACAACTTGTATGCATGAAAGAGTGTTCATGGATCGATTCAAATGGATTTTTTCTTTAATTTGACCTTATGCAGCCCTATGCATGATTGAGGTGTACCAAGGATAATTTTTTTTTAATCTTTTCTCAAATTTAGTATTTATAATGCTAAGATAATTTAATTAATTAATAAGTTATATTAGTTTTTTAAAATAATTATATCCAATAAATAAAAATAGCTTATATATATATATATATATATATATATATATATATATATATATATATATATATATATATATAATTTGAAATTTTATCTTAATTATTATTTAATATACTTATTAATTAATATTTATTAATTTATTTATTTTATATAAATATATTTTTATTTATTATATTTTTAATAAGAAATATAATTATAATATATCTTATATTTATTATATATTTAATTTAATTATAATTTAACCCTTGTTAAATATTTTTTTAATTGTAAAATTATCTAAATATTAAAATATTAGAGGTCAATCAATATGATGCATGGGTTGAATTTTTTTATATAATAATATATATTATAAAAAATATTTTTTATAATTTTATGTAATATTAATTATGATAATTTTTATTTTTATAAGAACTACTTATTATTCTATTATTATCTTAAATTTAATTGAATTACTTAATAGAAAAAAATTAATGTATATTTTTTATTACATAATATTAAATATAATTATTTTCTATTTTATTTTTATTCAATCAATTTAATCACAATTAAATTTCTAACGCTCTAATTATCAGAGTCGTAATCATGATGGATATAATCTAACTGGTCCTGCTTTATTAATTTTTAGCTTGAACAAAAAGTGTAATGTCATGCTCGATCCAACCCACTTGGGAGTCCACCTTTTAGAAGGCTAGTCTTGAAAAATGTTTTTGAAATTATTATATAATTTTATTTAAAAAATATATAATAATTATAATATTTAAAGAATTATTTTTTGAATATATTTTATTATTTTAGACTGTGCTTGACAGAACATAAAGAGAGATTCAATGTAAGGGATCATGCAAAGTGTTGGCTTGTTCTTTATTTTACACATAGTTACCTCTGATTGAAAATTCAAATTTTATAAGAATTTAATTTAAATAAATTTAATTTTATTAATTTTTATATTTATAATGAGATAATTTATAAAATTTATTTTTAGCATAAATAAATAATTTCAAAATAAATAGAAATTATATCATTTTGTAAAAATTTGTTTAATTATAAATTGATTAATGTCAAATTATATATATATATTTAAATTTAATAATTATTATTGAATAAATATAATTAAAAAAATTAAATTAAATTAAATTAATTATAATGTTTGGAATAATTTTTTCATAAAAATTTAATTGAATTAATAAGTAAGTTTTTCTAAAGGAACCTTAAAATCTTTATTTTACTAAAGATTTACAAAATAAAAGGATAGTTTTAATTAGTAATTAATAAGTTTCATTATCATCACTCACTCACCTCCAAATGATGTCATTTCCCCACTCTTCTCTTTATCTACCAGTGATAAATCAATTTTCTCACTTTTCTTTCATCAATTTACTTATGTTTAAATTAATCATGACTAAAATTTGTTTTTGATTAATTAAGCTTCGAAAGAAACTCGCACTCACCACCGTTGTACCAATAAAATAAAATTTATCGTTCCATGCTACCATGAAATTTCAAATCTAAAACATTTACTTTTCAAGGATTATTCCCACATATTAGAAAGATACATGCCTTTTTTTTTTTTTTTTTATCATTATTGTCTAAACCTGTATTTCGACTACAATTTGATCATCATTGTAAATATTACAAACACTCTGTCAACGACCTTATTATAAATTAGGGAAGGCAATATGTCAGATTTAGGATAAATTTTATAAAATTCGAACTCAACTCTTAAAAAATAAAAATACATGTCCCGTCTAAAATGGATAGAAATAAATAATACTCGTTTATTATATATATATATATATATATACTCTTTAAAAAATATTATTATTATTATTATTTTCTATATATATATTTTTGGTATATCCATGTAATATAATTTATATTTGACATAAAAAAATTATAAATTAAAAATATAAATATATATTAATAATAAATAAATAAATATAATCGGGTCAGATTCTGTCAAATTATCTCATTATCCAAACTTGACTCGAGATCAAATTAAAAAATGAAATTCATATTACCAACTCATATGAGTCAGATAAGATTGAGTCGAGTATCGGATGGGACAAGTTAAATTGTTCCCTAATTAAAATCCCAAGTCCATAATGCAAAACTCAAAGGTTGCCAATTATGGCTATTAGGAAGTTTCCCGTCAATGGTTTAGTGAGAAGGATCATTAGGTTGATATGTGTTAATGAAGGATTCCTAGCTAGAGCACAAATTTTGCCATCAAATAACCAGATATTCCAAAAGTAAAGGTAAGAATCTGACCACTATACATAAGCAGAAATGGAGAGTATTATTGAACAAGTATTGTTATATTATGATCAATGAAATTTCATCACAAGATAGAGGTGTGCACTAATTGATTCTTATCACAAAACCGAATAGGATATTGAGATTCCAAATAGTTTCCACCAACATTAATAATCTTGTGGGGAGAGAATATGATGCAAATCAAGGTACTACAAGCAAGCAAAGCAAAGATCCAATTTATTTTAAATAGACTTGTTCAAGAAAAAAGTTCAAAAATTTAATCAATAAACTTATTCAAAACTTATGGAATAATTTATTTATCATTGAAGATTGCAAAAATTAGTCAATCATCAATCTAGACATTCAAAAAAATAAATCAAGCTTGGTGATCATGATTCAAGTGCAAGAAGGAGTTACCATATTAGATAACAAATCCAACTCTTTCTGAGTTTGAATTGCTCTATATTTAACACATTTATTTTGTTTTGGGCCGTTTATATTTTGTTTTAGCCCATGATTGAAAAAGACATATTTTAATTATTTAATTAATGAGTTTTGGACCTCTTTTATGTTGACTTAAAGTCCAAAACGAATTTATATTTTATTTTTTTAATCTTATTTAAAAACTTATCCTTATCCAGAAAACTTGTCTGGTTTAGGAAATTTATTCTTAATCATGAAACTTAAATTAAGGTTTTTATATGGCAAAGTCATTATAAATACTTAGTTAAACCACGAATCAAAACTAATCTTTTTGGGCCGTTTATCAATTATATTAAGGTTCTCTAGCACAGGTTGCTATTGGATCAAGATTTCTTATTTCAAATATGATTTTGCTTTCCAAGGGGTCGCTTACCGAGTGTAAAAGTGTTGGATTTCAGAGCAAATCGATTAGAATTCGCATTAGTTTGGTATCAGAGCTTAGGCTCTAAATCAAATGTGTATTTTTATTTTACCTTGTTACTACATTTTCTTGTTTCTGTTTCTTTCGTTCCTTTTTGTTTGTTTTCGTTCTTTTTTTTCCTCGTTTTGTGTCCCTTATTTAAATAATAAATTTTTTTTTTTTTACTTAATTAAAATCAAAAAAAGAAAAATAAATTCAATTTCATTTGTCTTCATTTGAGTTTACCTTTTTCTATTTAAGTTGCTAAATACTTGTTTGATAAAAAAAAAAAATCAGCATTGAAATAGAATCTTACTTTTCAACTCAGAAATAAAAAACAAGCTAGAAAAACTCTTAAAGTTTATTCTTTAATTTTTTGAATTGCATAAATTCTACTTTTTTGCTGTTCGAAAATAATTATTGTTAATTATTCCTGATCGTTTAAATTATTTTCCTTTTTCGTTTAATTGAATTCTAGTCCTAGTGTGTTTGTTTTCTTTTCGTTTTCATTTCTATCAAATCGTTTTTTTTTTTTTTCTCAAGGAAGTCCTTGTCCATTTTGATTGCTAGATTTATTAATTTTGTATCAAAAATTCATACTTTCACTTGGTCAGTTGTTGAATTTTGCAATTTGATTACTTTGATTCGTTTTAAGAACTTTAAAGTGAGAGTTGAGTGGTAGAAGGCAAGAGTGTGAGCTCATTTAAAGAAAAGCCATTGAAAACTGTGTGATTAAACACGAGTAAACTTGAGTGACTTGAATACTTGAGTGAAATGGGTAAGGGAGTGAAGTAAGAAATTTTTTTGCTTTTCTAATATTCTTTATAGGTTATCACAATGAGTAACGAAATAAAAGACATTCAAGTGATTGACATTGCCTTTAAGTTTGAGGCATTTGAAAAGCACTTCCAAGCCATGAACTTATAATTTATAGAGATGAACAATCGAATGGAGAGATTAGACGGTTCAACCACAAGGAGGCAGAATCCAAATGCTCTAAAGCAAGCTAGAAGAGTTCAAAGACAAATTACTGATGATGAGAGTTCGAATAGTGAATTTGATGATGTCGAGGTCGACCAAAGGAGGAATAGAAGAGGTAACAGCCAAGAAGACAATGGGCGAATAAAACCAAAAATCCCTACTTTCCACGGAAGAATTGATCCTAAGACTTACCTAGATTGGGAAAAAGAAGATTGAACTTGTCTTTGATTGCCATGATTACTCTGCATCCAAGAAGGTATAGTTGGTAGTTGTTGAATTTGATGATTATGCTATTACTTGATGGGATGACACCAAGGAAAAAAGGAGGCCGAATAGAAAAAGACCTATTGAAGGGTGAGAAGATTTAAAAGTTATAATGAGAAGGCATTTTGTCCCTAGATAATACCATAGGGAGTTGTATAATAAATTGCAAAGCCTTATTCAAGGTTCCAAGAGTATGGAAGAGTATCACAAAGAGATGGAGGTAGCAATGATTCGAGCCAATGTAGAAGAAGACCGAGAAGCCACCATGGCTAGATTTTTGAATGGGTTAAATCAAGATATTGCTAATGTGGTGGAACTACAACATTATATGGAGCTTAAGGATATGTTGCATGTTGCCATAAAGGTGGAAAGGCAATTAAAAAGAAAGGACAACAACAATCGGTTTGTTTCTGGTTCTACAAATTCATATAGATCTAATTGGAAAAAAGAAGAAAAGACTCTATTCAAGCCCAAAACTGATTCCTCCAACGAATTTAACAAAGAGAAGGACAAAGGTAAATCTAATTCTCAAACTCGTTACAAAGATATTAAATGTTTTCATTGTTTGGAAACAGGTCACATAGCTTCACAATGTCCAAATAAAAGAGTTATGACAACTAGATATGATAGGGAGATTGTTTCAGCCAGCGAATGAGAAGAAGATAGTGATGTCGATTCCATGCCACCATTAGAAGATGCTAGTAATGTTGATAAAGTAGCAAGGCTCGTCTATGGTGAGATGCTAGTTGCAAGGCGAGCCTTGAATGCACATGCTCAAGAAGAAGAAGATAACCAACAAAGAGAGAATTTATTTCATACTAGATGTTTTGTAAATAATAAGGTGTGTAACATGATAATTGATGGGAGTAGTTGTGCTAATGTTGCAAGTATCATCTTAGTTGATAAACTGAATTTACCTACCATAAAACACCTTAAGCCTTATAAACTGAAATGGTTGAATGATTGTGGGGAAATTAGGGTTATCAAGCAAGTTCTAGTATCATTTTCTATTGGTAGGTACAAAGATGAGGTTTTATGCGATATAGTACCTATGCAAACTAGTTATATATTATTGGAGAGGCCTTGGCAATTTGATAGAAAGACCATACATAATGGTTTTACAAATCATTACACTTTTGACAAAGATGGAAAGCATATTACCCTTGTACCTCTCTCACCAAGGGAAATATATGAGGATGAATTGAAAAGACAAAGAAGTGATAAGACAAGTGGAAAAAGTGAGGCTGAGGGCAAAGAAAAGAAAGAAAGTGTGAAAAATGTGGCAAAAACAAAAAAAGGGTGAGAAAAAGAAAGAAATAGTGCATTTGAATGAAGGAAAAGAAAAATAAAAAAAGTCAAAAAAGAAAGTGAGTAAAAGGAAACACTCGAGTTTTTATGCAAAAGGGAATGATATTAAGGATGCATTATATTATAATCGAATCATACTTGTATTTTTGTACAAGGAGGTCTATTTAAATACTAATGAACATAACCTTTCCTTGCCTTTGTTTTTTTTTTTTTTTATTGCAGGAATATAAAGATATCTTTCCCAAGGAAATACCTAGTAGATTGCCACCCATTAGAGGTATCGAGCATCAAATCGATCTTATTTCTAAAGCATCAATTCCAAACCGACCAGCCTAAAGAAGTAATCCCGAAGAAACAAAGGAACTACAAAGACAAGTTGAGGAGTTGATGTCAAAGGGGTATGTACGAGAAAGTACGAGTCCATGTCCAGTTCCTGTTTTACTTGTGTCTAAAAAGGATAGTACTTGGCGTATGTGTGTTGATTGTAGAGCAATTAATAAAATCACATGATGTGGAAAGTGTTTGCTTCGAATTCTTGGACCGCTTAGATAAGAAGAAACAGAAGCAGAAACCTAAATAGTTTATGGGCCAGTTGGGTCGAGGCCCGTTTGGCCTTCTGAGAGCAGCTTAATTTGAGCCTTTATCGGCCATAATCCAATGGGAAACGGCCCAACGAATCAAATACATTGCTAAAGTGATGACCGATAGCCTTTTTAGGTCAAATTCCAACATTTAGGCCTCCGTTTTGGCAATTTTATATTTTTATCTATTTTTGGCAGTTTTTATTTCCTTATTTAATTTAGGTAGGAAAATATGTTGGTGCATTTTTTTTAAAGGCAGTTATTATATAATATTTTTATTTCCATTATGATGTAGATTTAGTAATTTATTTCTTTTTCGGAATAAATTACCAAATTAGCTTCCTAGAGTTTTCTTAAACTTATTCTCTATAAATAGCTTGTAAAACTCTAGGGTTTAACAACTTTTGATTAAAAAAAATATTCAATTCTCTATTTTTGATTTTCACACTCTTGTTTGAATACTTATACGCTGCGTCAGGTGGTATCAGAGCCGATGGCTACAGTTAGTGGAAGCGGTGGTCTTCTTGACGATGCTTAGGAGACTGGAGCCCCGATCATTGGGGACGAAATATTGCAACAATTGGAGCAACGTATACAGGGATGCCTAGAATAACAGATGGATCACAGATTTCATCTTTTCGAACAACGATTTGATGATATTACAGACCGCCTTGATGCTCTCAGTGTTGATGTGAACTAGAACCGACCAAATGACAGAAGGCTAGGGGCAGCTATTGCTCATGGTGATCCAGTCGACAGACCTATTCCTATTCGCAGGCAGACTTATCATGAAGACAGTTCAGAAGAAGATGACTTTGTAGAAGAGTTGGACGCTGGTTATAGAGGCAGACCACGATATAGTGGGCCTCGTGGAGGCCGTTATGACAAAGATGATTATAGACGTCGGGATAATCACAGAGAAGGTAACGACTTCAGATTAAAAGTTGATATACCTTATTTTAATGGTGGCTTAAGGATAGAGGATTTTTTGGATTGGGTTGCTGATATCGACCGATTCTTTGACTATATGGAGACCCCAGCTGATAAGAGGGTCAGGCTTGTTGCTTGTAGATTGAAAGGAGGAGCATCAACATGGTGGGATAGATTACAGAACAGAAGGGTAACAGAAGGGAAGGGTCTTGTATGCACTTGGTACAGAATGAAGCGCCTGTTAAAGCAAGAATTCCTACCTCCAGACTATGAATAAATTTTGTTCCAGCAATACCAGCAGTGCCAGCAGGGCAATAGGTCAGTGCATAAGTACACAACTAATTTCATGCGCTTGGCTGAACGGAATAACCTGTCAGAGACAGAAGGGCAGCAGGTGGCTAGATATCTTGATGGTTTGAAGCCGTTCATTAGAGACAGAATTAGAGTTCAAACTTTGCGGACTTTGTCTAAGGTAAAAAAAATATGGCAATAAAGGTGGAGCTAATGCAACAAGAAAGGAGTAGGAGAGGCTTTGATAATTTCAAGGCTGCTAACTCACTAGAGAAGGGCAGAGCGACGCCAGAAGTTCTAGGGAGAAATGAGCGTTATAGCGGCAACAATAATAATCGCTATAATGCAGAGCGTAGTCAGGAGGACAAGACAGCCGGCAAGCGAACTATGACTGAAACAAAGGAGAAGGGGGCGCAGTTGCAAAAAGGTGCGAGCATCAATCCTTATACCAGACCTATTACTGGAAAATATTTCAGATGTAATCAACCTGGGCATAGATCAAATGAATGTCCTCAGAGGAAAACAGTAAATGTGGCTACTAGATAAGAGGAGAAAGATGAATATTGTTGTGAGCCTGATGGTGAAGATGAAGATTATAAAGGTGAGGAGGCCGAGGAAGCTGTGTATGTAATGCGGAGGATGATGTTAGCTCCAAAGCAAGAGGGGCAATCCCAACGCCATCAACTGTTTCGGACTCGGTGCACCATTTTGGGCAAAGATTTTTGCTGTTGTGATTGATAGTGGTAGCATGGAGAACATTATCGGGTGAGAGGCAGTAAAGAAGCTGGGGGTACCTGTAGAGAAGCATCCAAACTCTTATACCCTCAGGTGGATAAAATCTGGTGCAGACAGCATTGAGGTGACAGAACGATGTAAAATCCCATTCTCGATTGGCAAGTATCATGAGGAGCTATATTGCGATGTGGTAGACATGGATGTGTGCCATTTGCTATTTGGCAGGCTATGGCAATATGATGTAGACGCTCAACATTCAGGAAGAAGCAATCAATACAAGCTGGTGAAAGACGGCGTTAAGTATACTTTACTGCCATTGAAAAGCAGGGAGAAGCAGTCTGTTGAAAGAAACTTTCTCACAGTCACAGAGGAATTTGAGACTGAAATTAAGAAGACGAAGCAGGTTCATGCCTTGGTGGTGAAGCAAGTCTATGAGACGAGAGCATAGTTATCAGTGGAGGAGCATTTTGAAGCAGTTAGGCCTTTATTAGCAGATTTTAGTGAGCTGATGCCAGAGGAGATTCCAGATGGGTTGCCGCCAATGAGGGATATCTAACACCATATTGACCTGATTCCTAGAGCTAGCTTACCTAATCTTCCACATTACAGGATGAGCCCGAAGGAAAGTGAGATTTTGAAGGAGAAAGTGGAGGAGTTGCTGCAAAAGGGGCATATTCAAGAAAGCATGAGTCCTTGTGCGGTGCCAACTTTACTGACTCCAAAGAAAGACGGCAGTTGGCGGATGTGTGTGGACAGTAGGGCCATCAACAAAATAACAGTGGGCTATAAATTTCCAATTCCTAGGCTGGATGACATGTTGGACAGATTATATGGAGCTAAGTGGTTCTCAAAGCTGGACTTGAAGAATGGATATCACTAGATTCGAATTCGACCTGGGGATGAGTGGAAGACAGCTTTCAAAACAAAAGAGGGGTTGTACAAGTGGTTGGTGATGCCCTTCGGACTCTCCAATGCTTCTAGCACTTTCATGAGGCTGATGAATTAGGTGCTTAAACCTTTTATTGGTAAATTTATTGCGGTGTACTTTGATGATATCCTGATTTACAGTAAGACAGAAGATGAGCATTTGATGCAGTTAAGAGAAGTGCTAGCAATCCTACAGGTCAATAAATTATATGTTAATCTTAAGAAGTACAGTTTTCTAACAAACAAATTGCTATTATTAGGATATGTTATTAGTGCTGATGGAATACAGGTGGATGAGGCGAAGGTGAAGGAGACAGTGGCCTACTCCCAAAATAGTTTCTGAAGTTTGAAGTTTCCATGGGTTGGCTACCTTCTAGAGGAGGTTTATAAAGAATTTCAGCACCATTGCAGTGCCAGTCACTGAGTGCATGAAGAAGGAAAGATTCTTATGGGGAGAGGAAGCAGAGAATAGCTTTGCAATTCTAAAAGAAAAATTGTGCACTGCCCCAGTATTGGCCTTACCCAATTTTGACAAGCTATTTGAAGTCGACTATGATGCCAGTGAGGTGGGAGTCAGAGCTGTCCTTTCTCAAGAACGGGGACCAGTTTGTTTCTTTAGTGAGAAACTCAGTGAGGCAAGATAGAGATGGAGCACCTATGACAAAAAAATTCTATTATGTGGTAAGGGCTTTAAAGACTTGGGAGCACTACTTGATTGGAAAAGAGTTTGTACTTTATTTTGATCATGAAGCCTTAAAATACCTGAACAGCCAGAAGAGGATTAGTAAAGACATGCATGCTAGATGGTGTCAATTCCTGCAGAAGTTTCCATTCAGACTATATCACAAGTCAGGAGTGCATAATGTGGTGGCAGATGCGCTTAGTCGGCGGACTGGCTTGTTAATCACCTTGAGCCAGGAAATTCTAGGGTTTGATCAATTGAAGGACTGTTTTGTTGGTGATGATGATTTTGGGCAGATTTGGGAGACATGTTCAACTGGTCAACCTATGCAGGAGTTCTTTGTGCAGGATGGGTATCTAATACGAGGGGACCAGCTTTGCCTTCCTCGAACATCATTGCGAGAGAAGGTGATTCAAGATTTATATGCCGGTGGTTTAGCCGCACATTTGGGTCGTGATAAAATTGTTGCTGCAGTCCGGGAGAGATTTTATTAGCCTCAATTGCTTAGAGATGTGACTAAGTATGTAAAGAAGTATTACATCTGTCAAACTGCCAAGGGCCAGTCTAAAAATATTGGGCTTTACATGCCCCTACCTGTTTCTGAAAATATATGGGAAGATTTGTCAATGGATTTTGTATTGGGCTTGCCTCGAACATAAAGGGGAGCAAATTCTGTATTTATTGTTGTTGACAGGTTTTCTAAGATGGCTCACTTCATTCCTTATAGAAAGACATCTGATGCATAGAGTGTGGCTAGATTATTTTTCAAGGAAATAGTCTGTTTGCATGGGGTGCCCAGGAGTATTACTTCAGACAGAGATAGCAAGTTTATTGGTCATTTTTGGAGGACTTTGTGAAAGCTGTTAATTCATCATTGAATTTCAGTAGCACAGCCCATCCCCAAACTGATGGTCAAACAAAGGTGGTCAACAGGATGTTGGGAAATCTGATTCGCAGTATTTGTGGTGACAAGCCAAAACAGTGGGACGTTGTTTTATCACAGGCAAAATTCGCATACAACAATGTAGTCCACAGTGCTAATGGTAAATCTCCATTTTCTATTATTTATACTAAAGTGGCTCAGCACACTCTAGACTTGGTTCAGCTGCCAAAACAAACAAGTAAGAGTGTAGCAGCAGATCACATGGCTAAGCAGGTGGTTGAAGTACACAAGGAAGTCAAACAGAAACTAGAAGAGGCCAACCAGAAGTATAAGAAAGCAGCTGACAAGCATAGAAGGGAACAAGTTTTCTCTGTTGGAGATCAGGTTATGGTGTTCCTTAGGCGCGAAAGATTTCCAGTTGGGTCATACAGTAAGCTACAGCCAAAGAAATATAGGCCTTTCACCATCACCAAGAAGATCAACGACAATGCCTATGTTATAGATCTTCCAAAGAGCATGGGAATTTCCAACACTTTTAATGTTGCAGACTTGTCACTTTTCCATGATTCTGATGAGCCGTTATATCCAGATGCTGAGCCCAACTCAAGGACGAGTTTTTCCCAAGTGGAGGAGACTGATGTGGAGAATGTTTGCTTCAAATTCTTGGACCGCTTAGATAAAAAGAAACATAAGCAGAAGCCCAAGTATTTTATGGGCCAGTTGGGTCGGAGCCCGTTTGGCCTTCTGAGAGCAGCTTAATTTGGGCCTTTATCGGCCATAATCCAATATGAAACGGCCCAACGAATCAAACTCATTGCTAAAGTGATGACTGACAGCCTTTTTAGGTCAAATTCCAATATTTAGACCTCTGTTTTGGTAAATTTATATTTTTATCTATTTTTGGCAGTTTTTGTTTCCTTATTTAATTTAGGTAGAAAAATCTGTTGGTGCGTTTTTTTTAAGGCAGTTATTATATAATATTTTTATTTCCATTATGATGTAGATTTAGTGATTTATTTCTTTTTCGGAATAAATTACCAAATTAGCCTCCTAGGGTTTTCTTAAACTTATTCTCTATAAATAGCTTGTAAAACTCTAGGTTTTGGCAACTTTTGATTAAAAAAAAAATTTGGTTCTCTATTTTTGAGTTTCACACTTTTGTTTGAACGCTTACACGCTGCGACATCACGGTAAAGTATAGACACCCTCACGACTTGATGACATGTTGGACGAATTACATGGCTCTTGCATTTTTAGTAAGATTAATTTGAAAAGTGGGTATCATCAAATAAGAATGAGAAAAGGTGATGAACGGAAAAATGCCTTTAAAACTACATATGGTTTATATGAATGGTTAGTTATGTTTTTTGGTTTAACTAATGCTCCTAATACTTTCATGAGATTAATGAACCATGTTTTGAGAGCTTTTATAAGAAAGTTTGTAGTTGTATATTTTGATAATATATTGATTTATAGCAAAGATTTGAATGAACATTTAGAACATTTAAGGGTTATTTTGCATGTTTTAAGGGAAGAAAAGCTTTATGCTAATTTTCAAAAGTATTCTTTTTGTTTAGATCGAATTGTGTTTTTGGGTTTTGTTGTAAGTGCTATAGGTGTTGAAGTAGATGAAGAAAAAGTAAGTGCTATTAAAAATTAGATCACGCCTAAATCAATTACTGAGGTTAGAAGTTTTTATGGTTTGGCTAGTTTTTATGGGCGTTTTATTAAGGATTTAGTATAATTGCAGCACCCTTCACTCAAATAGTTAAAAAGAATGTAGGTTTTAAGTGGGATAAAGAGCAAGAGATTGCATTTAATTTGCTCAAGGAGAAGTTGAGTTTGGCGCCTATTTTATCTTAGTCAAACTTTACTAAAACTTTTGAAATTGAGTGTGATACTTCAGGGATAGGTATTTAAGCTGTTTTGATGCAAGAGAGAATACCAATTGCCTATTTTAGCGAGAAGCTCCATGGTGCATCATTAAATTATCCTACTTTAACAAAGAGCTTTATGCATTTGTGAGAGCTTTAAAAACTTAGTAACATTACCTTTGGCATAAGGAATTTGTTATCCATACGGATCATGAATCATTAAAGCACTTCAAAGAACAAGGTAAGTTGAACAAAAGACATGCCAAGTGGATGGAATTCATTGAAACATTCCCATATGTGATCAAGTACAAGCAAGGTAAGAATAATGTTGTGGCCGATGCATTTTCAATGAGGTATGCCTTAATTAATGCTATGGATACTAAAATAATGGGATTCAAGCTTATTAAAGATTTGTATAAGGACGATTATAATGTTTATGATACATGTGAGAAAATGGCAGTTGGTAAGTTTTATAGAATGGATGGATTTTTGTTTAAGAAAAATAAATTATGTATACCTATTTGTTCTATGCGTGAGTTGTTTGTAAAGGAAGCTCATGGGGGTGGATTGATGGGTCACTTTGGAATTGCTAAAACTTTAGATACATTGAATGAACATTTCTATTGGCCTAAAATTAAAAGAGATGTTGTGAGAATATGTGATAGATGTATTACATGTAAATAAGCTAAATCTAAAGTTTTGCCACAAGGTTTGTATACTACTTTGCCTGTACCTAGTGAACCATGGGTTGATATTTTTATAGATTTTGTGTTGGGTTTGCCTAGGTCAAAAAAAGGTAAGGACTTTATGTTTGTAGTTGTTGATAGGTTTTCACAAATGGCACATTTTATATGTTGTTGTAAAACTGATGATGCAACTAACATTGTTGATTTGTTCTTTAAGGAGATAGTATGACTCCATGGGATTCCAAGGAGTATTGTTAGTAATAGGGATGTAAAGTTTTTGAGCTACTTTTGGAAAGTATTATGGAGTAAGTTGAGAACTAAATTATTATTTTCTACTATTTGTCATCCACAAACCAATGGTCAAACTGAGGTAGTGAATAGAACTTTAGGTATCTCATTGCGTGCTATCATTCAAAAGAACTTAAAAACTTGGGAAGATTTTTTGTCATTTGTTGAATTTGCTTATAATCGTGTTGTGCATTCCACTACAAGTTATTCACCATTTGAGATTGTTTATGGTTTTAATCCACTAACTCCTTTGGATTTAGTTCCTCTATTAGTTTTTGAAAGGAGTAGTTTGGATGGAAAAAAGAAAGTTGAATTGGTGAAAAAGTTGCATGAGAATGTGCATAAGAATATAAAAAGGAGGAATCAACAAATTGCAAGTCAAGCCAACAAGGGTAGACGAAAAGTAATCGTTGAACCTGGTGATTGGGTTTGGATGCATATGAGAAAGGAAATATTTTCAAATCAAATAAAATCCAAATTGCATCCAAGAGGAGATGAACCATTCCAAATTGTGGAACGAGTCAATAACAATGCATACAAAGTGGATCCCCTTGGTAAGTATAATATTAGTGTTACCTTTAATGTTTTTGATCTTTCTCCTTTTGATATAGATGAAGATTCGAGGTCAAATCCTTTTAAGGAGGGAGGGAATGATGCAAATCAAGGTACTACAAGCAAGCAAAGCAATGATCCAATACATTTTAAATGGACTTATTCAAGAAAAAAGTTCAAAGATTCAATCAATGGACTTAATCAAGATTTGTCGAATAATTTATCTACCATTGAAGATTGCAAAGAATAGTCAATCATCAATCTAAGCATTCAAGAAAATAAATCAATCTTGGTGATCATGATTCAAGTGCAAGAAAGAGCTATCATATTGGAATAACAAATCCAACTCTTTCTGAGTTTGAATTGCTCCATATTGAACACATTTATCTTGTTTTGGGCCGTTTATATTTTGTTTTAGCTCATGGTTGAAAAAGACATATTTTAATTATTTAATTAGTAAATTTTGGGCCTATTTTATGTTGACTTAAAGCCCAAAACGAATTTAGGTTTTATTTTTTTATCTTATTTAGAAACTTATCCTTATATAGAAAACTTGTCTGATTTAGAAAGTTTATTCTTAACCAGAAAACTTAAATTAAGATTTTCATATAGCTAAGTCACTATAAATACTTAGCTAAATTCATGTATTCTTCACTTCAAATTTTGATTAAATATAATTTTGTGAGAATTCTCTCAGTTTTAGTTCTTGCTAAGAATCGTTTGAACTTATCAAAGTTAATCCTTTTGTGGCGTTCATCAATTATACCAAGGTACTCTAACACAGGTTGCTATTGGATCAAGGTTTCTTGTTTCATATCTGATTTGGCTTTCCAAGGGGTCGCTTACCAAACGTAAAGGTGTTGGGTTTCAGAGTAAGTCGATTGGAATTCGCATCAAAATATAATCAAATATGCAATTTAGAACATAAAATTACATGGAGAACCTTATCACTTGAGAATTGATAATGAATAGCAAAATTTTTCCAAACCTAGTAGCATGAACTTCTAACCCCAAAAAAAAAATTAGTTATAGTTTTAATAATTTAGGTGTTGGCTCCCTTCTCTCTCACTGGTATTGGTGAAATGTAACTCAGCTAACTGATTATAAGGTGAATTGGGTTAATAAATTTCTATTATATAAGGGTCAAAATGTGCATTTTTAAAGTAAGTCAACCAGCTGATTATTTTTAATCCAATTTTCAATTATCTTACAACTCACTAACTATTTGTAAATTACACATTTCCCCAAGTTTAAACTTTTAGCTCCGCCCCTGCAAACCGGCATCAAAATGACCGAATAATAGCAAAAGTTTCATTCACATTAGAACTCGTATATTCTAGTGCTTCTTCCTGTAATTTTCCATTCAAAAATTTGATAGCTTAAGCTTTGTTTAGCCTCTAGATTACTACAATATCTCCACATCATTAGGCATTATGAAACAGTAGACAATTTTCAACTTTAGTATACATGACAGAACAAAAGAACATACAACTTTCATGTACAGAAGCTAAACATAGATATAGTATAATTCTTAAAGAAGGTAAAGTGTATTTAAGATTGGCAAGCTTGTGTACCTTGGTCAAACAAAACAGAATTAATTATACACCAACTCAATGGTTCTCCGCCACTCTTGGACCAAAAATACTTTTCACAAATAGCTAATTTGAGATGTGAGAGCAATCTCTCTGTTCATGCAGCCTTCCGTAGATGGCCTAACCCCAATTATCAGTGCTTCTCAGTCGCTCTAATACCTGTTTTTCACCTGTAAGAAGCTCCACCAATTCTTCCAATTGACAAAATAACAAAATAAGAGGCAGGAAAAATAATTGAAAGAAGACAGTTTACTTCAAGAATGCTTAATCTTCCCAGGAAAAGTTGAATGCGTAATGATATGCATTGCATTGGCAAGAAGATGCTGCATTAGCCTAAATATAGTCGACAAAATACCATAATTAACAAACAATAAACATAGATGCATAGCATATCATATTACCATTTGTATAATCACGACAGTCATGATGACCAACTCTTAAATCGGTTTCCCAGCTATCATTGAATTTAGTTGCCACATCTAGAGCATCTGCTTCATAGGACCCAATGAACCAGCATTTCGTTCTTGGTAGCTTTGCCAATTTCCGCTCAAAAACAGCTCCTTACAGAGGTGTAAAGTTCATGAAATCATTTATGAAGTTGAAGCAGGTATCAAATATTTCTAAAGTTCATAATCATAAGCTAACTTCAAATGAACATAATCATAATCTTTGTAGCTTTTTTTTTTTAAATTGACCACTGGGACTAGAACTAGAGACCTTTCAGCCCTGGAGATGACTTCAGTACCACTGAACCAAAGGCTCATTGGTGTCTTTCTAGTTTTATTGATGAATGAGATTTGCATTAGGTGCACTAGAATATTTCAGTGCTGCAACATCTAGGAGAATCAATATGAAAAACCATTCTTCAATTTTGAATTTAACAAAACCAGAGTCTATGTAGATTACACTAAACTTTAGAAATGAACCAAGTAGCAGCAACATTTGTACCCTCACCTGGCACTGCTCTACCAGAAAGAACTGCGAGTGCTGTATATATATTTTCAGGATCTTTTGGCTGAAAATCAAAAACTAGAAACGCCTGCAAATACAAATAAACTTGCTTAGAATTTCATTCTCTGCTAATGCATACCCTATTTTAGCACAAGCCACAATTTATGACTTAACAAAAATATTACATATTTCAATACAATGTATTACCAGTAGAATAAATGGATTAAGTTCCAAATTATAGGGTCAAACCACTAGAAAGTATTTATTTTTATTTGTAAATCATCTTAATTATAGTGTGATTGGTCTGTCTTTAACCAAATTCAAGTGAAACCTAATATACAAAAGTTAATCATAATCACTTAGTACAATACCCAAAATAAAAAAGGAAAAAAGAAAATTACAATGAGGAGACAGAGTACCTGAGAGTGGGGAGGTGGTGAATGGGATTTAATAATAACCATGAAGTGCTGCAAATCCCAGAGATTGAGAGAGTAAGCAGCTGACATAAGTAACTGAGCTGCTCCTTTTGTGGCTCTGAGAGGCACTGCTGCCACATACACTTCATCTCTGCCTCTAATCAGGCTTGATTTTCCAAAGAAAGAAGCCATTTTTTCCCTGTTCTTAAATAAATATCAAACCTTTAACTGATATCAAAAGCCAAGAAAAATGTTATCCATGTAAATTTATTTTCTGGGTTCTGGATTTTATTTTATAGTTTATAACAGGCTGAGTCTAAAGTATCAAATTGGGTCTGAAACTCACCCCATTCAGGCTGCCCGCTTGATGGGCTTTAGTAGCGTTGCTGTGTTTTAAGGTCTATTCATGTACATGATAACAAAATTCACTTAACGGTCTAGATTTAACGCATTTCCAATACATTTTTAACAGTCCAAATTATTTTTGTTTAGCATGAAAAATATATCAATAGATTCATTACATCAAACACTATCAAAATATAATTTTCTAAAACTTTTTTAAAAACTTTTAAATAGCTAAAATGGTCACATGAGGGGCTGCTGTGTAAAAATACACAGCAGCCCCCTTCAACCTGTTTTGTTTTATGATTCATTAATCATTATGTTTCCTTAGTTGCTAAATATTTATTACCTTTAATTTTTTTTGTATCTGTCGTATATATTAAAATATTTATTAATTAGATTCAAAATGACTTATTTAACATTATATTCTTAACTTTATCTTAAATTAAATTATTCTATTCTAATTAAATGCTATAAAAATAAAGTAGAAAAAATGAATAAATAAGATAATTAAAAATATAAATAGATAAATTTTTAAAATAACAGATAAAAAAAATGAAAGAAATATTTATTTTTGTTTTAAAATATATGTCGTTTTAAAATTTTAAAAAATATATATATTTATTATTTTTAAATTTTATATTTTCTTTATTTTCCACTAAATATTACTATTATTTATTTTTATTTTCCTACATCAAAATAAAAAAAAAAAGATATTTTAATTTTTTTTTATTTTAAAATTATGTTAATTTAATAATTTTTCTCAATTTATGTGTTAAAGCCTTAAGCAAAGATATTTAGTAACGACATAATAAAACTTTTAAGAGCATACTTAATTTAGTTGTTGTTGTTAATTATTGGCAGCTAGCAGAAAGTTGTTGGTGATTAATAGTTGTAATTAAACATGAAGTTTTTGATAAATGAGCCATCGAAATTGTGATTAATAAGTAAAATGACAATAAATGTTGCTTGATAAATATATATTTTTTTTAATATGGAAATGAGTTTTGAAAATAATAACTCTTTTAAAATTAATATTTCACACATACAAATCGCAAATAATTAAGAAACACAGTAATATAATATTTACATAAATATTATATTCGAATGAAATAATCATATAAATAAGTAAAAATAATTAATATCTAAATATTAAAATTAAAAAAAAAAGAAAAATCTTTGAGATTTTTACAAAAATATCGAAAAAATAAGAAAAAAATTTATTTTTATTGTTGTAAAAATATTTTTTTAAAAATATTACATAGTTAAAAATATTTTTTAAAAAATATTATAAATATTAAATATATATTAAAAAATATATCAAACATATATTAAATATATCAGATATATATTAATATATATATAAAAAATAGTAAAAATAAAAAAAAATAATCGTATATTTATGTAATTTTTTCAAAATCTTTTGTGTTGGATTCTAATTGGATTTTTCCGTAGGCTATGTTTGGGCCACATATTGAAACCGAATGACAAAAGGCAAAGAAAAGACCAAGAGACAGAATTAGATTGTTTTTAGAGTCTTTTTGGGAGATAAAAGATTTGTGTTTAGGTATAAAGTGTTGTTTGATTTAGTATAAATGTTGTTAACTTATAATTAATTGTTGATAATTATTAATATATTTAATTATTATAAAAATAAATATTTATATTTATTTTTATTTTATTTTTAATAAAATAATTTAATATTTTTATTTAAATATGGAAGAATTATTATAAAAATATTTTAAATTATAATTTTTATAAATAGTAATTATTTAACTACTTAATAATTAAAAATTATCTTAAAAAATAATTATAATGTGGCTGTTAAAAATAAAAAAATCAATAACTATATCAAAAAATTTTATAAAATATCTACTAAAAATTAGAATTCCAATATTTAGTTATTTGAACTTAATTAGTTCATAAACATGTGCTTCGCATGATTTTTTTTTTATTAAAAATACTTATAAATTAATTTTAAATAAAATATATAAATATTATTTTAAATAAAGATAAGTATATAAATATATAATTATTATATATTTTATATAAATAATTATTATTATTGTAATTGATCTTTAAATCGGTAACTCTGTCAATATTTTTATTTATGTATATTACTATTGTAATAACCCGAACGATTATAGTGGAAAACCCAAATCGGGTAGGAATTTTTTTTAAATTCTCCGGGGAGCAATAACCGAAAATTTATCAAGGAAATGGAAAATAGACATTAGAGTGAATTATAGAATTTAAATGAGA
>CANXYC010230066.1:0-19374 GCA_948193065.1 Aleurites moluccanus | reverse complement strand
ATTAGCCTTTAACATGCAAACTTGACATACTGATATTCATTCATTGTATTCATTGTTACTAAACTTCCATTGGTATACTATATTATCATATACCCATATCACATGTGTAATGATGTATGCATGCTCACTGAGTATTTTTATACTACTCTATTATGGTTTATAATTTTTACAGGAATGAGATAGTGAAGGTTGATTTCAAGGCAATTTCTTCTTCGACTTGGAATGTCAAGTACAACAAGGTAGAATATTATTCACTAAAAGTTATAAGTGTCCACTCATAAAGCTCCTTGATACTATGTATAATTAGATGATTGAGTATTATAATGATGTATAAATAGTGAAATATTTAATATTACAATGACATTCAAAATGTAATATGTAATGCATAATGATTGAAAATGTCAATGATAATAAAGTGATAAAGACAGTGATAGAGGTAAATGATAAAATGAAATTTTCATGTTTTAAAAAAATTTAGAAGTGCCATGTGTGATTATTAATCTGTGAAGTTGAGGGTATAAGGATGACAAATTATTGGGAGTGTAAAAATAATTTTTAGTGCAGGTTGTGTAATTTTTGAGAGACCCGATTTTGGGTCTAGAATAGCATTAAAATTACAAAGGAAACTCTGGCAAATTTTCTGTAAAATTTATAAGAAATAAATGGGATTTAAGTATTGATTATTGAATTAATATTAATTGACTGATTAATAAATGGACTGTTTATGGGTTTTACGGGTTTCCGAAAACCTTAAGTCTACTCGTATCCTAGGACCATCGCAGCCCAAAAGTGGGTCGTGACACTATTAATGAAGACTATGATCGATTCATTCAAAAATGCCATAAATGTCAAATATTTACAAAATTTCAAAAGCGACCTCCAGTCCTAATACACGTAACTGCAACTCCATAGCCTTTCGCAACTTGGGGCATTGATGTCATCGGACGTATCATCCCAAAATCATCAAATGGACATTCAGTACATCTTAGTGGCCATCAACCACTTCTCAAAATGGATAGAAGCTAACTCATATTAGGTTCTGAATGCCAAGAAAGTAGCCCATTTCATTCAAACCAACATCATTTATTGATATGGGTTATGTTTCAAGATTGTAACAAATAATGGGTCGCACTTTCAGAAAGAAGTGGTGAAACTGTTGAAAAAGGAAAAGATTCAACACCACAGGTCTTCCCCGTACCGTCCTCAGACTAACAGTACGGTAGAAGTGGTCAATAAAACTATCAAGACCATTTTGCAGAAGATGATCATTAGTAACAGAAGCTAGCATAAGTAACTACCTTTCGCTCTTTGGGGTTATCGACTTTCATCCATACAGCAATAGGGGCAACTCCCTATGCTTAAGTATTTGGAATGGAAGCAGTACAACCCATTAAGATACAAGTTTGATAAGCAAAGGTATTACAAGAGAGAAAACTTGATGAAGCTGAATGGATCAAGGGCTACCATGATCAATTGAATGCCATCGACGAGAAAAGGATGGATGCCTTGTATCAAATTCAGGGTTATCAGTAGAGACTAGCTCCATACTTGAACAAAAGAATATTTGACAGGTGTTTGGAAGAAGGCAACTTGGTGTTAAAGGAAATCAAAGCTCCTATTTATGATCCAAAAGGAAAATTCATAACTAATTAGGCTACCCTATATGTGCTTAAGAAGATTCTATCAGGTGGAGGGGTCATATTTATGGATCTAGAAGGAAATGAATGTTCAAATCCTTGTAACCTAGATTGAATAAAGAGATACTTTGTATAGTTTTTATTTTGCTTCATTGTGTATTGTACAAATAAGAACTACATGGACTGACTCTCGAAATGAAAATAAAAGAAAAAAAACGGAGATACGAAAGTTTCCCTCTTTGGGTGCAATCCATATCATAATAAAATTAAAGTCATTGCATGGTTATGATCCATTTTTCAACCCGCTAAATTGAAAATCCGAAAGAGCAGTTTAGGCAAAAGTTAGGGCCATCTCATTAAGTCGAAAACTCGCAAAGGCATCTTAGGCAATAGAGCAGCTCATCAAGTCAAAAACTCGTAAGGGCAATTTGGGAAAAAGTTAGAGCAAAAAACAAACAGAACAATAATAAAATAATAAAAAAATAGAGAAAAGAAAAGGAAATGTGATATATCATTTCATAATCACTCACCATCATCATTTTGGTGACAAAATATACAAAGTGTCATGACTCATCAAAAATCATGTTACGTCTTCACAGTTTCATTAAATCATGTCTTGGCTAAAATATTATTTCTCATCACCTAGTAAAGCACAAGAATTCATAACTAAGCAAAGTCTATCCAGGTTAACAAAATTAAACCTTAAAATTCAAAATCAAAATTCTAAAAGCAAAAATATAAATCCAATCCTAAACAGATAAATAAGATCAATATGTCTAAGCTCTCACGATCCTGAGATGGATGTCTCTACCCCCATCCGAGTCGTCATCGTCATTTTGGGCAATAGATATCTTTGTCGTGGCTGCAACAGCTTATGTAGCTACTATCGTCTCAATCTCAACCTACGCAACAAAGTCCCTCTCCACCTCATGTATCAGAGTCACCCATCGTAGCTTCTCTGTGGGCCATATCATCTCCATTAGTCAAGTGTGATAGCCCCCTAGCCTATTATACAACCTACATAAGTGCACAAACCTCAGACTCCTCCAACCATTCATAATGGCAAGAGTTACTCAACCAGAATATAGAGGCTAGAAAAACAGGCCTATCAGGCAAAATCCCCTAAGATTGGCCCATCTGCCTAAAACCTAGGTACTAGGCAGAAAGTAGTCAACTAAATGCACATCTGATAAACCATCCTATACTCATATCTCATAGCCACAAATGAGCGGATCTCATATGAAAAATGTAGCCATAGAATGTCCTTTGGACCCAGCTCCAACAACCAACCAATCCACTCCCTCTCATAATCAAAACGTACTCGCATTCTCTTCATCCTGTATAGGGCATCCTATCTGGAAGAGCTACTACTTGAAGATGATCCTTGAGTCAGATCTAAAAATAAGCCATAAGAACTGGCAAACCAAACAAACAAGCAGCAGTCCAAAAACATAACAAACTAGACATAAATAATAAAACTACCTACAAAGAGAATCATTTTCTTACCTGGAGGATCACCAGATTGACAATCATAGCCCTTTAGAGTGATATCTATTATCCAGATAAAGCGTAGTCTCAATCAGAAGGATGCTAGCGATGGAAAGCCCTTGCCCCATTTGGGCAACCAGCTCTATAATATGAATGTCACCCCAGCCCAGAGAACTGTTAAATAGACAATTAGCTGTTAGACAAAGCACTAGTGTAGTCATCCTTGTCCTTTGCCTCTCAAAATCATCAGAATCACCAGACTCCATAAACTCGACAATGATAACCATCAGATCAATCTACTTATCCATTACCATGCAGTCGGCTTAATCCTAGTTCAGTTGTAATAACTACTGAAAAGACTAGAAATACCCCACTCGGTATACTGAAATTGCTAGTCCAGCATCCAATGCACTACTCAAAATAGAATTGAACTTTTTCGGATGTGGGGCATTGTAACACCTCATCCTAGTTTGAACCTAACCCTTATGAGACCTTCGGGGAAAGAATTTTATTTTCTTTTTAATGTGTTGTTAATATGTATTTATGCATGAAATTGATGATTATGCATGTTATTTGAAATAGTTTTAGGCATAGGAGTAGTCCAGAGGTTGCTAGGACTTAATCGGGAAATTTTAAATTTTTGGTGAACTGGGGGCAAAATGGTCATTTTTCGCCCGTCGGAATTTTATGGATTTAATATCATATTTAAAAGGAGAAAATAATTTAAAGGCTTGAAAATGGCCTTATTTTATTTATTTGAGCAGTAGATTAAGAAATAATCCCGGTTGAAAAATTATTATCGGCACGTTGCGCGATTTCGGTGTTTTGGTTGAACTAAGGGTATTTTGATCATTTCCTTTATAATATGGAGTTATTGAGTGTGTGTAACCTTATGGTATTAGTTTAGGCTTGATTAAATCTGACCGTTGGATCAAATGATGAAAAATTAGATAGTTAGATGAGTAGGTTGCAAAGTTGTTATCCTATGCTCAATGTATGGGCTTATTGCATTTGGTTTTGGATTTGGTGTGCCAAATGTAGGTGTTACCTATCTTGGTTGACTTAGGATGAACCAAAAGTATGAAAGTAAGAAGAATGCATCGTTGGATGGCAAGGTTTCACCAAAATTACTATAGAACCTAAACAATTGGATCACATCTTTTTGGTTAGATAAAAATTGCCCACCAACATCATTTGTCTTCTTCTTCCTTAAGCAAAATTTCAGCCATTAAACCACCATTTCTCAAGCTTGGTTCGGCCACCATTTCACCATCCCATTCCTTGGTTTTTTCTTTCTTTTTTTTTTTTGATAGAAATAGATAAAATTCCCCATCCTAAACACAATTATAACCTTGAAATTCAAAGAAAAAGTCATATAAGCCACCATTTAATCCATAGAAAGTTTTGAAGCAAAGTTTGGTAAGTTGATAGTTTTTGAATTCTTTTGTTATAGAATTGTTTATTTAGTTGTTCTTTTTATTAATTATGGTTTAGAAGTTGTTTTGCATGGTTAGAATGCAAAATAGAACTTAAACCCTAATAGGCATACCTTTAGATTTAAATGTGCTTTTAATGATTTTATTGCTTTTAATGGTGTTTATGTATTGTATATGATATGAATTTGTGGTTGAATGGAAGAAATAAACTCATTTGGTTGGTATTTCCTTTTGGCCGAATTCAATGGAGAATTAGGGTTTAGTGTGCCTTTGTGATTTTAGGTGTTTAATGGTGGGAATAAGTAGTATATGATGTATATATGATGAATATATGAATGAATGTTTGAAATGAATCCATTGGCAAATTGTTATGTTTAGGCCGAATGGGGGGAAGATGAAATTGAGAAGCTTGTTTTGATGTTAGTTAGGTTAAAATGTTGTAATGTGATTCATTAGGTGTTTATATAGGTGGTTGGATGGAATGGCATTGTTATATTGGTGAATAGGTTGAATTATGTTAACTTTAGTTAAGGTAAAGTTTGTAAGTTTAAGGTGTTAAAGTGAGGTGATGAGTAAAACTAAGGTTAAATATGTATAAGTATGTAAAAGTATAATAATATATAAGTTTGAATGAGTGTTTGGAGTATTTTAAAGGTTAGGATGTGAAATTACTTAAGTTAGGTATATAGTGTGTTTAATGGTAAATGTATGATGTTTTGTGTGTATTGGTTGTATTTTGATGTAATTGTTATGTTTTGTGTTAGTTTATGGCTTATCTAAGTCTTATGTGTGTTAATAGGAGATCAGTCAAAAACTCCTGCTAGGAGTGGTGATCGGAGAGCCGAGTAGGGTTCGGAGGCTTGGTTTTGGGGAAATAACTATTATTGGGCAATAGGTGAGTTCTTTTGCATAACTATGCATGAATTGCATCAATTATATCATATCATATCTTATATATATTGAAAATGCAGTTTACTAGCCAGAAATGTCCAAAGTCCCAATTGGCCCGTAATTACACTTTCCGCAAACACCTAAACTGACCTAAAATTCAATTGACTAAAAAATGAAAACCAGAAAGCCAATTGGGCCACCACTTGGCCCAATCATCTAGTCCCAACCTCAGCTTCGAAATGGTACTTCATAGTCCTTCTAATTCCTTTGGTAACCCAGTTAACCAGAAACTGCCTAAAAATCCCAAAACGGACCCGTAATATGATAGCCAGTTGCGACAGCGCAACTGGGCCCGGCGGGCCAATTTTTGGTAAATCTTAAACTGTCTCTATTTCTTCTTATATATGTATATATAATTGTTTTATTGCTATATAAGTTGTATATATTCCATATTTACTATTAATTGGAGGCACGTTTATATGATATTAGTTCAGGGCTATTTTTTGATGATACAACGGGTAAATCCATCGACTGTGTGCACACTGTGTTATGGGACCCCTGCTAGAGAGGGAAGATGTATTCTCTAGTCGTAAGGAATATATCCTTATGTGAGTCATTTATTTATGGGACCCCTGCTAGGGAGGGACGTTGTATTCCCTAGTGCAGTGCACTTTATGATAGTGCCGAGTATTACAGTTCAAAAGTGACCCAAATCCTGTGATATCATATATATGCTGCCTATATTGATTTACATGGTTAAAATAGTAATATTATTACCGTTTATTACCTATATGATCATATGCTATACTTTATTGAATACTTTATATATAAAATTAACGTTTTTACTATTATTGAGCATTTACTGCATTCTTATGTTTTAGAACTCACTGAGTATCCTTATACTCATCCTCTCAGTGTTTAATATTTTTCAGGTCTTTGGTGAGGCACGCATTTGATTGGCAACATCTTCATTTGCCTTGGAAGTCCATTGCATATAAAAATAAGACTCCAAAGTTATGAAATCAATGTATAGAATAGTATTCCATGGTACTGTATATAGATTTTGGCATGTAGATATAATGATAAGCTTGCATATATATTATGTCGTTGTAATTGATGTTTGACTTATCTATATATGGATGAGTTGTTTCTTTTTATATATTAATATTGAGATTGTTGATGGAGATCTAGAGGGATCGGTAGTTGAGATGATTGTGGATATTATTGAAGTGTTGTTTGTTGTGTTTGATTTTGGGCATGGTCCTATTTTAGAGGATATGCTGGCGAATTTTCTTCAGCATTTATAAGTTTATTAAGTTGTAATTGTTTTTGCATATCATATAGAGGGTTCATTGGGTTCTTCGTGGTATTGGTTGCTTATGCTTTACCCATACCCTAGGACCATTGCGACTCCCGAGATGGGTCGTGACAATATGACATCTAAATTGTGCTTAATGAGGATGGTACTCTAATAAAGAAAATTCCAAAAAATACTACATTTCTTCTAACCACTATTTTTAGCAACTCGAGCACTCCACTCTTCCAGACCAAGTTCCCTCACTTTCTTTAAGCATTCTATGGCAGCCAAAATCTCAATTCTTGATCGTATGGGCAGAGCCACTTCATGCACTATTCTATTTTTAATCACTTTCTTATTCCACCTGAATGATGATTCAAAGATGATAATTTACAGTGAATATCAAATCATGATTGCTTACCACCATTAGGAAGAGTTAAGGCATTTGTATGTTCCATATAATATGGACATATTAGTTTACCTTGTGTACTCCATTCAGACAACATATTATAAGCTAAAAAATCATTGACAGTTTATATTAGAGCAGCTCATCGCTAAAAATTCTTCCTTGTTGATACATCATATGTCTCAACCCCAATATTCCACAATTACTTTGATTCTACGATCAAAGGTTGCAAGAAATTTTTGATGAGGTTCACCCTCTTCAACCACCAATGATACCATAGTTAGATGAGGTTTTTTTTGAGAAATTTTTGAAACTCAAACCTTTGGAGTATGACGTGAAGTGATCTATACCGAGTTTCTTGAAGAGGTAGAGGCAAGATCCAAATAATAAGAATCCCCTATCAAAGAGCAGTGGAGTTTGGCAGTCATTTACTGAAAGGGGATGTAAGAGATGAGTATAATAGAAGCATAACTAAATTGCTTCGAGAGAGTGAATATATTACATGGAGCACTTCAAGGAACTAGTAATTAGTGAGTTTCTATCATAGAGTATAAAAGAAGATAATGGTGTTATGAAAAAAAATGTCATTCTTAAGTTAACAGAAAACATCACATGACCCATTTTGTTAAAAAAAAAATCCACAGGTCCTAAAATATTAAATGCCCATATCATATACACTTTTTTATACTTTTTTTTTTTCTTCTTTTTCATTTCTTTCTCCCTTTCTCATTTTAATTCAACTCTCTTATAATACCTAACTCCCACCTATAAAAATTATATTCATCTTTTCTTTCTCTTTCAACACAAATTTTTTAATGTAATAATAATTTTATGGAATAAATAATATTTAGAGAGAAAATAAATTATTAGTAAAAAGAGATGAAAAGTGGATGGAGAGACAAAATAAGAAAGAAAAATCACATTATTAATATATGAACTTTTTAAAATATGCTATATTGGTATCTAGATAATTTTTTTTCTCTAATTTGTTCTTCAAATTTTAAAAATAATATAATGCAAGCGTCTTTAGTCATTTTTCAGTAATCGGAGTGATAAACTACAACTAGGAGCGTTGGTTTGGTTTAATTGGCTTAAAGGGGTTTACCAAATCAATCTCTTCAGTTTGAAAATTCTCAAATTAAATCAAACCATCATTTATAGTTAAACTGTTGATTTGGTTCTGTTTGGTTCGGTTTGATCGTCTTTAGTTTATTACTTTTGAACCAAAGATTTTTTTTTTAATAAACCTACATTATCTTATTATAAATTTGAAAAAAAATACCAATAAAGTATTGGTGATAAAATAATTCCTGAAAATAGTTCAATGTGCAACATAAAACTTATCTATTCCATTAACTAATACATCCAAAACTTATTTTTTCTCATGAATTTATTTATTATTATTATTTATCTTTATTTAATTTTCAAGGATGATTATTTTTTTTAAAAATTGAAATTAATGTTAGGTTAAAAAAAAGTATACAGATGTATATAAAATAAAACCAAACATATTTAATTGTAATAATAATAAAAAAATAATATATATATATATATAATTTCAATTTAGGTTGATTTGAAACCATAAAAAAATGCTCAAAATATAAACAAAATTAAATTTTTTATTTACTCTTTTTATAAACTGAAATCAAACCAAATAGCTGTGAAATCATATCATATTGGATTTGATTCGATGGTTTAGTTTGGTTTGCTAGATTTAGTCAGTTTGATTTTCATCACTAACTACAACCTTAAAATCTTTAAAATTAGAGAAAAGATAACCTTAAAATCTCTAAAATTGGAGAAAAGATAAGAAAATTTTAAGACCAAAACAAGATTTTTAATGAAGCTGAAGAGTTACAAATCTCGAGAAATTTGAGTTGCAAATTAATATTCTTATAATCGAAAAACGACTAAAAACTCATCTAACTAAAAAATTATCCAAATATCAAAATAACATATTTTGAAAATTTCAGACACTATCTATATAATTTTTTCAAAAAAATATTAATTTAATTTAATTATGAATATAATATAATTTATTAAATTGAATTTTGATTTATTTATCTCATTTGGATAGTATTACAACCATTGTTGCAAAATCTTGATCAAACCAGTCGATCAGACCGATTACTTATGAATCGGACCATTAGCCAATTCGGTCGGAATAATAAATCTCGGTTCAATTTTTTAAGTGTATTTAAAAAGTTAAATGCTTAATTGTATGCTTGACAGTCAAACACTTGACCTTCAATGCGTCTTTTAAAGACATATTCCGCCACACCAAGAAATATTTTTATGTTATTTTCTCAAATTATATATTTAATCATGATAAATAAATTTAATTATTAATCTTCTTATAATTTGATAAATTATATTTATTAATTTAAAAAAATTATATCCTTAAAATTTAATATACCTTAAATCATTAATATAAATATTATGATTTTAAATTTAATTTCAAATATTATTTAATAATTTTACTAATTAATATTTACTTAATTAATTAATTAATTTTATTTAGATATTTTTATTTTATCAAGATTTTTAATAGAAAATATTAATTATAATATATTATATATAATTTTTATTATATATTTAATTTAATTATAATTTAATTTCGATTTGAACTATTTAAACAGTAAGTACAATTAAATTTAAAAATTAGAATAAAATTAAAAATTTTAAACAGAACTTAAAAATACAGTATGGAGGAGGAGGAAAATTTCGTCTTAAATTGAGTTGGGTGGTAATGTGTTATATATCTTTTCTTCCACGGCATTGCCCATAGATGAGAGTGAGACTCAGTCTTGATTGAGCATGAAGCATGCATCTTGCTTACGCTCAAATCAAATTGATCAGTCGATTAAATTCTCAAAAGCTGAGGCCAATCATCAACTGTGCCATTAAACAAAAAGCCTTCGCAGAAGTTAAGCAAAATGGAAGATGCCCACCATGTGTTTGTTTGAATGTTTCGATGCCGTGGGAAGAATGGCTTATAAGTTATATTCTGTGTGGTCAATAATGGTGTCTCTCTCTCTCTCTGCAAAAGGATTAGTATAAATTATTGAGACTGATTAAAAATCTTTGTTGCATAATTGCTCACATAAACAAAGGTACTCGAGAAAGAAGAGATGGAAATTGAGGATGTGGTGATAGTTGGTGCAGGCATAGCGGGACTAGCCACTGCTGTAGCCTTAAAGAGAATAGGGGTTCGAGCTTTGGTGTTAGAAAGATCAGAAGGGCTACGAACCACAGGTGCTGCCATAACCCTCTTTCCAAATGCTTGGCTCGCCCTTGATGCTCTTGGAGTTTCTCATAAGCTCACTTCCGTTTACAATCCTACATTGAGGTAAATATAATAAATATTACCTAATTTAATTGTCTTTTAAATATGTTTGGATTAGCTCATTTTTGGCTTAATTTCTCACATGTAATTACCGTCCATTTTAGCACAATATTGTTAAATTCTGATTTGTATTAACAAAATTAATAAATTTTAATTTTTGTTTTAATTTAAAACTTACTATTATTATATTTTTGTTAGAATTTTAGTCATATTTTTTACATGATAGTTAAAGCTTTCTAATGATTGAACAATAAGCATATGATTTAGTAGCATTGGTGTCGTTTCTGATTTCAAAGTTGTGAGACTGTAAGTTCAAATTCCCAACTGTAAATCAGCAAAAATAGTAAAATCACGTAAAAAAGCTTCGAGTGTCTCTTCATAAATTTTTAGCAATAGTTTTCTTATTAAGAAGAAATTGAAATTAAGTAATTTTAGTGATACAAATTCAGATTCAATAACTATACTAAATTTCAACGTAAATATGTATGGTTGTTTGATTATTTACTATATAGGTACCTTATTCTTTCCTAGTTAATTATTAGGGGACATATAACCAATGTGGCTACCGGAGCTGTTCAAGAGGTCTTCTTCACTAGAAACAATGGGTGAGCTACTTAAATTTTGTTCTCTAAGTCAGTAACTCTTTGATTGTTCATATACTGTAGACTGGCTCCATATCTAACGATAGAAAACTTAATGCTTATATATCCTTTCAATTGAAACAGAGCTGAAGGACATGGACCAAGATGTGTTCATCGCAAAGCTCTATTAGTGGCTCTGGCACAAGAGTTGTCTGCTGATTCAATTCGATTTTCTTCCAAGTTCACTTCAATTGAAGAGCAAAAGCAAGAAGGCGCATCCATTGTCCTTTTGCATTTGGAAGATGGAACTACCATAAAATCAAAGGTATATCATTTTAAACATTATTTCGTGATCAGCACATGCATAAGTCATGCACAAATTAATTAGCGCTGGAGCCTTTTGGCATTTCTCAGCTTTTATCAAAATTTGCGGGATTCTAAGTATAAATATAAAGGAAAAAAACTTTAAATTTACAAGAAAAATACAAATTTTGAAGTTCTTGAATATCATAATTATATGATTAAAATATTTATATGTGAAATATAATGAAATATATTTATGTAATAAATAAAATTTCAAAAAACTTAAAGTGGCTAAATTTATAATTTAAAAATATGGATAAAATAAAATAAAATTTAAAAAATTTGGCAAACATATATATATATATCTTTTTTTAAAAAAAATACATAAAATAAGTAGGGAAAAGTCAAATTTAAAGAGCTTGGAGCATGTAGTTTCACTCTTAGTTCTTGGGACAAGAATATAAATAAGTTATTTTCTTCATTTACAAATTCCTTAGTCCTAACTTATATAATATGTTTCTAACCGAATTAAAAATATAGATTTAGTATGTTATACAAAAATTGAGCTATGATTCTACATTTTAAGCAAAAATTCTAACGTAATCATGCTCGTAAATTGGCATAATCACGAGAGAGAAAGAATGAAAGGAAAGAAGTTGGTTAGGATTTGAAGTCTAATAATTTTCTGCATTACGATGGAAGTACTGGTTTATATATATTTTTTATATTTTTTAATTTCTTTGTTGTAGGTTTTGATAGGGTGTGATGGGGTGCACTCGAGGGTAGCAAACTGGCTAGGACTCTCAGCACCAATCCACGCAGGTAGATCAGGAGCGCGTGGATTGGCAGTTTTCCCACAAGGCCATGGGTTTGAGCAAGAAGTCGAACAGTTTGTAGATGTAGGCAAAAGGGCTGGTTTTGTTCCTTTAAATAACAAGGAGATTTACTGGTTCTTTGGTTGCCATGAAGGTTAGCACATCTCAAATTTTCATACCAGTCCTCATTTTAGTTGTTACTCATTAATATTGAGATAATGGTTAATAATGTGTTTAAAACAAATAAATATTTGAAATTTATTTGATTTACAATTGGATTTCATAAAAGTGACTACATTAAAAATAAATTATTTAAGCTTATTTTTCTACTGAAAATTCATTTATAAGTTTTATTGGGTTAGGAAGGAATAAGAATTTTAACAAAATTTTTATACTATTGTGACTAATAAAAAATTAAGATTTACAATCTGTTGTTTTCTGTAAAATAATTTTGTATTTTGAGAGTTATTTTTTAGAAGAAAAGAAAGTTTAGGAGGAAAAAAAAAAAGAGCGAGTAAAACTTGAAATGACATGGGGAAATTAATGAGAAAATATTTAACAACCCTATATATATATATATATATTTTTAGACGTGGGAGTCGATCTTGAGACCTTATAGTCTTAGGGCATGCTGCTAACCACCCAAGTGTTCCTTCGGGGACACAACCCTATACTTGTTTAAATGTAATGTTTCTTTTCTAAAGCATGTAGAAATGAAAGAAAATAATTTATACAACCATCAAAACTAGTTTTTAATTAAAATATACTCGAATTGATTTTTTATTTTATGTATGAACACAATTGATACACTAGACGGAATTCTCTTTTTTCTCCATTCACAATATATTAATGAAAACTCCTATCAATAAAATGTAGTATGATAGATGATAAAAGACTTAAAAACCCAAGAGCCTCCACTAGCCACAACAAATATGTAATTAGAAACATTTAACTGAAAAACAATTTTATTTTTCAGGAGAAAATACGCCACAAGACCCACAACAAATACAAAAAGAAGTGACTAACAAGTATGCAAAAAATTTTCCCTCGTTATACCTAGATGTGGTTCACCATGCTGATTTGTCAACGATAACATGGGCCCCAACAATGTTTAGACAACCATGGAATGTGTTATTTGGAAATCTGAGCAAAGGAAATATAACAGTAGCTGGTGATGCTATGCACCCAATGACCCCTGATCTTGGCCAAGGGGGTTGTTCTGCTTTAGAAGATGCTGTCGTTTTGGGCAGACATATTGGGAATTCTTTTATAAAAAATAATGGTATGCTTGTTTCAGAGGAGATTTCTAAAGCCATTGATGGGTATGTTAGAGAAAGGAGATGGCGTGTCACTGCTTTGATCACTGGCTCTTACCTTTCGGGGTGGGTTCAACAAGATGGATCCAACGGGTTGATGAAATTTTTAAGGGATGTTTTCTATGGCTTACTCTTTACTAAGGTCTTTAATGTTCATCGTAGTTATGATTGCGGGACACTGCCCATTTTTTCTGCCTCTAGTCACCTCCAATCTTCTTCTAATGAAACAGACTAGATTCAATTTGAGAATTGTTCATATGAGATTAGGGTTGCTCCATTTTTTTTTTTTTTGAAAAAAAAAATTGTTTATGTTTTCTAATGTGATTGTATTCTTGTTTTCCTATTTAATTTCTACATTCTAATTCAGAATATTCTGTTAAAGTTGTGTATTCATTGTATTATTTTTCTTGCATCAATAAAATAGAAGTTTGAAGTTTATGGTTGATATGCATGATTTTGTTTCCGAGTCATGTTAAAATTTATTTATTTTTGTTGTTTGGTATCTTAAAACAAAAAAAATATATTATCATAGTTATGGATATGCATTTTAAGAATAAACTTTTATAGGTTAATATAAACCAAAAATCAAAAATAAAAATGATAACAAACACCTCATTTGTATAACAATTTCATTCGCTTATTCAACATTTGTGAGAAACAAACTGCCTTCAAATATATTTGCAATTGAACCAGTTGATAATGAAATTTCATATGCAAATCCCCATTTGGATTCTTAAAAATAAATAAATTATAAATAAAAAAATATTTTCCTACTCTCGTGTGAAGATTAAGCATGCATCTATTACGATAGTTTCTGCATAAAACACACCCGGAGGCAATCACAAATCAACATTTCTTATTCAACTTTGTTTAAATAATTTGCCTTGATTGAACAGAAAAGAAAACTGATGTGATCCAAGGTGGGGTCATTTGTATACCACAAATTTAATTATTTATTTTAATCTAGAAAGTTAAAAAAAAAAATAGAAAGATAATTATCCTTATATAGGAAATTAAAATTAAAATTTTCATGTAAGATAAATCATTATGAATATTTAGCTAATTCATGTATTTGAGTTGGAAAGTTTCATTTTTGCGAATAAAAAAACTTATGAGATCATTATTCTTTCAATTTTGTTTATGCATAGAATCATTTGAACTATTTAAACCTAATCATTTTGTGGCGTTCTACAAATTATACCAATATTGTTGATACAATGTGGTTATTGTTCAAATTTGATTTGATTTTCTAAGGAATCATATTCCATACACAAATTATTGGGTCTCAAAGTAAGTTTATTGAGTTTGCATCAATTTGATATCAGAGTTTAGTTCTAAATAAAGTTTGCATATCTCTATTTTACCTTATTTTTGCATTTTCATGTTTCTGTTCTTTTCCATTTGTTTTCGTATCTTTTCGTTTGATTCTGTTTGTTTCCATATCTATTCGTTTAAGTGTTACAATTATTTATGTCATAAATATATATATATATATATATATATATATATATATATATATATATATATATATATATAAATTAAATAAAGAACTCACCATTCAAATTCCATAATCTTGAGTAATTTCAATCGATTGATTCTTTTGGATTGTTCTTTAATTCGCTTGCCTCTTGTGTTTGCTTTCCAATTCGTTTGGAACTTGTAGCTATATTTATGCCTGAATTGATTTTCTTGAGCTTGATTTCTTTAATTAATTTTTAGTTGTTGTATATATTATCATCCATAAGAAATAGAAAGAGAAGAAAAAGAAAAAGATTTTGGCCAAATGAAGTTGATGGGGTATATTTAGAGATAATTGAAATCCTGGTGTGAAAAGGAAGAGGTAGAGATGTTGACTTTAAAGAGAGAATTTAGAACTAAATTAGAATTGACCTTTCAACTCCTAAATCAGAATCAAGTTAGGAAAGCGATAAAATTTCGTCCCTTTTAATTTTTGAACATCATATTTTGTTCCTCCTTGCTGTTCAAAATTGTTCTATTAATCTTTAATTCTTTTCATTTCAATTACTTTTTATTTCAATTATTTCGTTCTCATTTTAATTAAATTCTAGTCTTAGTGTGATTTATTCTTTTTATATCTATTTTGTTCAAATTGTTTATGTCCTAAGTAATTATTTTCCATTTCGATTATAAGTTTTGTTAATTTTTGTCCAAAAAAATTCTTATTTTCACTTCATCATTTGTTGAATTTTGTAATTTGATTCCTTTGATTTGATTGACTAATTCTTGTAAGAACTTAGAAAGAGAGATTGAGTGGTAAATTCATCTAGAGAAAAGCTACTGAAATTGTCTGATTAAATACAAGTGAACTTAAGTGACATTAATACTTAAGTGAAACACATAAAGGAGTGAAGTGAGGTATTTTTTTTACTAACATTCTTTATAGGTTGTGACAATGAGTAAGAAAACAAAGAATACTTAAGAAATTGACATTGTCTTTAAGTTGGCAGCATTTGAAATGAACTCTCAAGCCATGATTTGCAATTTTGGGAGATGAAAGATTGAATGGAGATTTTAGAAGGTTCAATCTTAAGGAGGCAGAATCCAAATGCACTAAGAAAAACCATGGAATTTAGAGAATAGCTGCTCAAGGAATATTATAAGAGAGTTTTCTAGGAAACTAATGAAGAGTGTGAGAGGTGAAAAGCAAAGCGAAGAGCTAAACTTATGTAATACGCTAGAAGTTTGAATAAATTCATCTAGGAACATAACATGTGCACTAATAGGAAATTGATATTTTATTTAATTATAGAAGTACTTAGGATACTTCATAACTTAGTAAAAATAAAAATTACACACACAATGCATGGAAACCCTAATTAAATAAATATTGGAAGATATAAAGATGTTAAGTGTTGGAAACTACAGTGGGGCATAAATATAAATAAATAAAATTAGTGGGGTCAATGTATAAATAGGTAAAAATTGAGGGGTCATGTAATACCTGAGTAATTTATTTATTTATTTATTTTGATTGTTTGTGAGTAATCTGCTTAGTATTTAGAAAAATCTTAGAAATTTGTTTGATATGATTTTGTGAAGTCAGATTGTGATTTCCGCAGAAAATGTGAATATATATATGTTTTAGAAATTTTTTTTTATTTACTTTACTCTAAGATTGATGGGCAGTAGGTCTGTATGTTATTTGAGAATTTTGTATTTGAGAGGAATTACGCTTCCTCAACCAGAGCATGTATGATTTGTTGTGTGATGCTGTAAGTCTGAGTATATTATTTTTTGTGTTGATATGTTAGTGGCTGAGCGAGTTAAATATAAGTATGAGGGAAATATTTCTGTATGTGTTTTATAGTCAGAAGTAGAATTGAGGAGATGGAAATTATAGCGTGTTTTCGAGATCAGGTAGTGCGAGTTGGCAAGGAGGATTCCAAGCTCGGCAGAGCAGGCAGTGTGAGTTAGCGAGGAGAGTTTGCCAGCTCGGCAGAGCAAGTAATGCGAGTTAGCTTCTAGTTTCCGAGGTGGATAGAGATTTAGCGAGCTGGAAGGTAAAGCTTGGAGTATAGTCTCAGATGTTTAGTTTAAGGGTCATCAATAAGCGAGTCAATTGGAGTTCTCTAGCTCAAATTTGAGCGGAATGAGTGAGAGTTGCCGAAGTGGAAATTCGAGGAGGTGAATTTAGCGAAGTGGGAACTCAGCGAGGTGGCCTTTGCCGAGGTAGATTCAGCGAAGCGGATGCGAGGTGGCATTTGGTGAAGTGTATGCGAGGTGGCATTTGGCGAAGTGGGAACTCAGCGAGGTGGCCTTTGCCGAGGTGAATTTAGTGAAGCGGATGTGATGTGGTATTTGGCGAAGCGTATGCGAGGTAGCATTTGGCGAAGTAGGAATTCAGCAAAGTGGCCTTTGCCGAGGTGGATTTGGTGAAGCTGATGCGAGGTGGATTTGGCGAAGCAGATGCGAGGTGGCATTTGGAGAAGCGGATGCGAGGTAGCATTTGACGAAGTGGAATTTAGTGAGGTGTCCTTTGCCAAGGTGGATTTGGCGAAGTGGATGCGAGGTGGCATTAGGCGAAGCAGATGCGAGGTAGCATTTGGCGAAGTGGTATCTGCGAAGTGGCCTTTGCTGAGGTGGATTTGGCGAAGCGGATGCGAGGTGGCATTTGGCGAAGTAGATGCGAGGTAGTATTTGGCGAAGTGGAATTCAGCAAAGTGGCCTTTGCCGAGGTGGATTTGGCTAAGTGGATGTGAGGTGGCATTTGGCGAAGCGGATGCGAGGTAGCATTTGGCGAAGTGGAATTCAGTGAGGTGGCCTTTGCCAAGGTGGATTTGGCAAAGCGGATAAGAGGTGGATTTGGCAAAGCGGATGGGAAGTGACATTTGGCGAAGCGGATGCGAGGTGGCATTTGGCGAAGTGGAATTTAGCGAAGTAGGAATTGCTGAGCTGGCAATTGACGAAATGGATTTGCGAAGTGGGTTTGCGAAGTGGTATTTGTGAAGTGAGGCAGTAGCATATTTAACCAAGGATCCAATAACCAAAATTTCACGATAACTTCTTTTCTTTTCTTTTTTTTTTTCGTTTCTTCTCCTATTTTTCTCAAATCTGTCCCATTTGTTTTCTAGTGCATTAATACTCCTAATTAATACATTAAACCATTATATTCTCTCATTTATTAAGGCTTCAGCCATCATTCCAAGTGAAGATTCTTCAAGGACGCAAATTGGGGAAATAAGGTAATTTTTCTCGGAGCTCTATTTTTTCTATCAGATTAAGGTCTTAGGTAGTTAGAATAATTAATTATGAGTTATATAGGACCTGTTAAGAGCATTTAAGGCCATTAATTTCGGTTGATAGGGAAGACATAAGAATTTATGAATATGATGAATAGTGATCACGTTCAAAATTTCAAATCTTCTTAAGAGATAAATTACATTGATGATTAGGAAATAATAATAGAGGTTATAAGATGGCTAAAATTTGATGGAATAATAGTATATATTATTAATTAAGAAAACCCTAATTTATGGAATTTGAAAAAATTGTTAGGTTCGACCATTTCAAGAAATTTAAGGAGGCCATTCAATTAAGCAAGTGTTAATCAGATTAAATGGATAATATTGTTTTGAGGTAAGTATGAATATCATAAATGTATATATATATATATATATATAATGAATACACAATACAGGTCATAATATTTTAGTGGCAATACTGAATGTATATATATATATGACCTGTATTGTGTATATTCAGATTTACTGAGAACACAGTATCTTCTTTATGAACCTATGACATATATGCATAGAACGCTTTTCCCAATGAGAGTAAATTCATTGGTCCAATGTGCACAATGGGAACCTGTCTGATAGGGTATAGTATCAGTGCTCTACCTAGAGGGGGTCACGAGCTCTAGGCGTATGCCCGCGCAAGCATATGTGCCATGTTAAGGTAGCAAGGCTACTGATACGTATATTATGATATGAGATAAGTTCTATCATATGAGATTTGATAATGCCATTCTTTGTGTGCATTTTATGTTCTAAATGAGAACCATGATTTGATTGTGATATATTTGATAGTGCTAATTATTATAAGCACTCATGTTACTTTCAAGTAAAAACTTGAGATTCTTTCATACCCAAATATATAAATATATATGTTCATGGTCATGATTTGATATTCAGATCCTTCATTTATGTTGTTCATATCTTATTGAGTTGAAGGCTCATCCCTCTTCTATGGTTTCAGGTGCTAGTGTAGCTCGTGAGAGAGCTAATCCAGAGGATAAAGCTTTTTGACTTATTCTTCCCAAGAAGCTTAGATGTAATTATTTTTGGATATTATTTTGATTAAATATATATATATATATATATATATATATATATATA
>CANXYC010230016.1:0-24058 GCA_948193065.1 Aleurites moluccanus | reverse complement strand
TTTTGGGTATACTAGAATATGTTGATGTATAAGTATTATCCTTTGGATACTCTTGTTCCTCTTTGATGAGAGATGTCTTCTTTAGATCATTAAGGAACAAGAGAAAGATATGGAATGATATAGTAAAGAAATGATTTATGCATGAATGGATTATGATATGTTATGACATGATGTAAATATGTGATATAATTGTATGTAAGATTCAGAATCTGTGAGTTCTACGGGTTTATGGTGGCCTTAAGCCTACCCTTGCCCTAGGACCGTCGCACCACTGGAGTTGGGGTGTGACACTATGCTCCATGGTATTCTTAGTTCTATCCCATTCTGTAACCAGTCCATATTTATTTGCTACCTAGATCCACATTCTGTAAACCTAGGGCTCTGGTATCTGTAAACCAATGCTCTAATAACCTAGAGCTCTGATCTATAAACCAAATGCTCTGATAACCTAGAGCTCTGATCTGTAAACCAAATGCTCTGATAACCTAGAGCTCTGATAACACCTCTGTCACGACCCACTCTCGCGATCCTCGATAGTCCTAGGGCACGGGAGATGCCAATGGCGACCGACACCCGTAAAACCCAGTATCAGTCATATCAATCCTATCAATACAATATGCATATATACAATCTCTATTCATTCATTATCAATCACAACCTGTCATACATTCTCAATCAACTGTATTAACAATACCCACAGGATCATATCAATTATAGCATATATTTTCCATATCATAGTATCATCATTTGGATATATGTTCATTTCCTAGCTGACCCGTACATACCCATGGAGCAGCTAGATTATGAACACCAAAATATAATTGCTATACAAAATAAGTATATGGAAAATACATCAGAAAATCTGTTGCAGAATCCTTAGAGAAACAGAAATCTAGATTCTGCAGCTTTAATCCTCTCCTGAGATGCGTAGTTCATTTGCCATTGGCCTATTAGTTTGTATGCCATAGGCCTACAAATTGAATGCCATTGTCGCTAGCGACGTTGGCATGCTAATTGACCTACCATTTTTCACCACCGAACCAACTTTTGTTTTATGTTTTTCTTTATTGCTAAACTCTTTATCATTGATTGTATATTGTATACAGCATTGCCATTGATCATATTGATAACTGAACTGATCGATATTGAACTGATTGTTATTGGACTGACTGATATCTGGATGCCATTGTTGCTAAAGGTATCCTTTGTTATTGACCCTTATATGGTTTGACAGAGCTACCGATCCGATAGGGTAGTGGGGAAATACTGTTGGCGATGTGCACATTGTATTACTGATACCCTAGCTAGGAGGGGTTATGGTCTTGGCCATAGGGCCTGATCAGCCTTATGCTCATTGATACAGATATGTTTCTGGATACCTACATGGTCCATACTGATATGGATTACTGGAGATTGTATGATTTCTTTTCATACACTCCATCTCATTATCTGTCTTTTCATATGATACTGAGCCTATATATTATTCTTTGGCTATACTGTGCCTTGACATTGATACTGTATACTGTTATCCTATTGACTGAAACCATTGTTTATTTGATGCCTATTTCTTATTGTGATGCATGTAAATTCACTGAGTATCATCTATACTCATTATTTATTTATTTACCCATTTCAGGAGAGGAGTAGGTTGCAGAATCCCAATGTCTATTTTTCTGTGGATTTCTGCTACAGACTGTCTGATGTATATTTTCGATTCTGTATTATTATTTTTGGTGTTCATAATCTAGCTGCTCCATGGGGTATGTATGGGTTAGCTAGGAGATAAACATATGTATATATACTGATGATGATATTTTGAGTTATGTGATGATAGTATGATATGATATTGTGATGATTATAGCCATTTGTAGTAAATGACAGAATGAATGACAGACTAACAGATTGATTGGTAACTAATTAAAATGAATAATATATCGAGGTTTATAGATGATGCATGTGATACTGGGTTCTATGGGTGCCGGTTGCTATTGACATCTCCCATGTCCTAGGACCGTCGCGGTCCGAGAAACCGGGTCATGACAGAGGTGGTATCAGAGCACTAGGTTACAAACTGTGAATCTAGGTTACAGATGAATAGTGACTGAATTACAGAGAAATAGTAATTAAGTATAGAATAGGGTAGAATTAAGTATACCATGGAGCATTGGATTTTCTTTGTCATCTATTGCTGTTATCGTCTGTTATATGTCATTATTCTGCGTTTCTATTACATTCTGAGACTATTTTCATTTTTTTCAACAGATTACAGAGATATTTGACGACAGAGATAGAGATACCAGGGAGGCAGAGGTTGCCTCTAATGAGTCGTTGGTTAAAGAGATTGCAATATCAGAGGGTCTGTCTCAATCTTGATGGACTTCAGAGGATTCTGAGAGGGGAGATGACCCCTGGAGAGTAGAGATGATGAGAGGTTTGATGGAGTTGCATAGGGAGATGGCTGAGATTAGGCGGGAGCGACAGCAGGCACAGCCACCGCCTACTCCTGCAGTAGTACCTCTACCAGTAGTACTAGAGGCAGTTCCTGTAGCACCGACTCCTGTGCAGCTAGTGGGAGCTCAGAGGGAGCCAGCTGCACAGGGAGGTCAGAGAGAGATTGAGGAGGGTGGAGTGTCCATGTTTAGTTTTCTGAAGCCAAACTTACCTGAGTTCAGGGGAGATAGAGGTACAGATCCAGTTGATTTCTTGGAGGAGGTGGAGAAGGTAGTGAGGAGACTACCTTGTTCTGAGTTGAGGGCTGTTGAGTTTGGTTAGGTTATTGCTTAAGGGTAAGGCATGAACGTGGTTCTCGAGGCATATGAAGACTAGGCTTTATGGTGAGCACCCACATACTTGGGCAGAGTTCATGCAGGGTTTGATTGACAAGTTCATCACTGAGGGTGTGAGGACCCATAATTTGATCAGATTTAAGCAGCTTGAGCAGGGGGACAGATCAGTGGAGGAGTATGCAGAGGAGTTTACTCGGCTGAGTAGATATGCTCCTCATATAGTACCAACAAAGGCTGATCTGATTAGTAGGTTTCAGAGAGGTTTGCATGCTGAACTCCATAATGCCTTATTAGCTACAGAGTTCACATCTTTGACTACAGTGATAGACAAGGCTACTCAGATGGAGGAGAAATACAAGACTGAGAGGGTAAAGAGGGACCAAAAGAGGAAAGGGGGTCCCGGATCACAGGTTAGGAGGGGGGAGAGCAGCTCCCATCCTAGACAGGTTGAGTCAGTATCACAGTTTGAGCAGAGATCTACAGGTAATAGTCAGAGGAGGAGAGTACAGAGTAGGGGATAACCCATAGTTCAGTCAGTACCTGCTTACTCCCAGGGTACTTCGAGGCCAGTTACCCAGGCTTCCAGCATTCCTACTTGTGGATTTTGTGGTCGAAGACATGGAGGGGAGTGTTGGAAACAGACTGGTGCATGTTTGAGGTGTGGTCAGCAGGGCCATTGTGCTAGCAGTTATCCAGTGAGGGCTGATCATCAGCCATCTGTCACAGTATCACAACCAGTGGTTCAGGCGAGTCAGAATTTGGGTAGAGAGGCTACAGCTAGAGGCAGAGGGAGGGAAAGACAGGCTTCCAGTGGTAGTCAGGCTCCAGCTGGTAGGGGTCAGGGCAAAGTATTTACAGTGAATACCTAGGAGGCTCAAAGATCTGACAATGTTGTCACAGGTACCATTTTGATTCAGAATGAGATTGCAGATGCCTTATTCGATTTGGGTACAACTCACTCTTTTGTATCACCACATTTTGCACCCAAATTGAATAAGGAAAGGAGATTATTGGATGTGCCATTGATGATTGCCTCTCCTATGGGTGATAGTGTGGATGTTGATTACTACTACCATGATTGCATTATTGAGATTAATGATCATATCTTGCGTGTTGATTTGCTTGAGTTGCCTGTGCTTGAGTTAGATGTTATTTTGGGTATGGATTGGTTGACGAGGCACCGGGCAGTTATAGACTGTTATCGAAAGAGGGTTAGATTCCAGGCTGAGGGACAGCCAGAGTTTGAGTTTCAGGGTGAGATTCGGGAGTTTTGGGTTAACCTGATTTCTGCTATCCAGGCTAGGAGGATGATTAGGAAAGGCTGTTCAGCCTATTTGGCACATGTGTTTGATGTACAAAAGTCTTATGTACAGTTGGATCAAATACCGGTAGTTCAGGAGTTTCCTGATGTATTTCCTGATGAATTGCTAGGATTGCCCCCTGGCAGAGAGATTGAGTTTGAGATAGAGGTGCATGCAGGCATGGACCCTATATCTATTCCACCATACAGAATGGCTCCAGCTGAACTGAAGGAGTTGAAGGTGCAGTTACATGAGCTATTGGATAGAGGGTTCATCAGACCGAGTAGTTCTCCTTGGGGTGCACCGGTACTATTTGTGAGGAAGAAAGATGGCTCATTGAGGATGTGTATAGATTACAGATAACTGAACAAAGTCACAGTGAAAAACAAGTATCCATTGCTATAGATAGATGACTTGTTTGATCTGCTATAGGGTGCCAGCCATTTTTTGAAGATAGATCTGAGGTCTGGATATCACCAGTTGAGGATTAGGAAGGGTGATATATCCAAGACTGCTTTCAGAACCCGCTATAGTCATTATGAGTTTCTGCTGTTGCCATTCGGGTTGACCAATGCACCGGCTGTGTTTATGGATTTGATGAACAGGGTGTTCAGGTCATATTTGGATAAGTTCGTCATCGTATTCATTGATGACATACTTATTTATTCTAGGAGTGAGGAGGAGCACATTGAGCATCTGAGGATTGTATTGCAGACACTTCGGGAGCATCAGTTGTATGCAAAGATATCTAAGTGTCAGTTCTGGTTGACTGAGGTGTGCTTCCTTGGGCATATGATATGCAAGGATGGGATTAAGGTGGATGCTGAGAAGATTGAGGTGGTTGCTAATTGGCCACAGCCTACCAATGTTTCAGAGGTGCGCAGTTTTCTAGGTATGGCTGGATATTATCTAAGGTTTGTGAAGGATTTCTCCCGGATTGCAGCTCCATTGACTAGACTGATGAGGAAGCAGGAGTGGTATGTCTGGACGGATGTGTGTGACTGTAGCTTCCAGACTCTGAAGTATTGCCTTACTAGTGCTCCAGTATTGGCATTACCAATTGAGAGGGAGAAATTTACAGTATATTTTGATGCTTCACGGATTGGCCTAGGGTGTGTATTGATGCAGATTGGTAAGATAATTGCTTATGCTTCTCGTCAGTTAAAGAAGCATAAAGTAAATTATCCGACTCATGATCTAGTGATGGTAGCTGTGATATTTGCCTCGAAGATTTGGACACATTACTTATATGGGTCGAAATGTGAGATATATACTGATCATAAGAGTTTACAGTATATATTTCACCAGAAGGATCTGAATCTTAGGCAGTGCAGATGGGTAGAGCTTCTCAAAGATTATGACTGCGAGATTCTTTATCACCCAGGGAAGGCCAATGTAGTGGCGGATGCTCTGAGCAGGAAATCGATGGGTAGTCTTGCTCACATTGTGATTGGCAGGAGGCCATTGATTCGACAGATGAGAGAGCTAGCAGATTTGGGAGTAGAGTTGGAGTTAGGATCCCAGGATCGGAACCAGGCTCTGATAGCCCAATTTCGGGCGAAGTCACTATTGATTGATGATATTAAAGTGGCTCAGGACAGGGATCCTTATCTACTGAAGCTCAAGGGAGAGGTACAGAGTGGCAGGATGACAGAGTTCACAGTAGAGGATGGGGTACTGAGATGTGGGAAGCGTATTTGTGTACCAGATTTTGATGGGCTACGGGATCAGATTATGAGAGAGGCTCATTACTCTGCATACAGTGTACATCCAGAGATTACCAAGATATACCATGATCTGAGGGATGTTTATTGATGGCCTGGGATGAAGAAAGATGTAGCTTAATTTGTGTCTAAATGCTTAGCCTGTCAGCAGGTTAAGTTCGAGCATCAGAAGCCATCAGGGCCACTTCAGGAGATTGAGTTGCCGGAGTGAAAATGGGAGCAGGTTACCATGGATTTTATAGTTGGTCTACCGAGGACTTCGAGGGGATATGATTCTATTTGGGTGATTATTGATCGGTTGACGAAGTCTGCTCATTTTCTAGAGGTTAAGACGAACTATACGGTAGCTCAGTATGCACAGTTATATGTGAATAAGATTGTGCGACTTCATAGAGTTCCTTTGGTGATTATATCAGACAGGGGTACACAGTTCACATCTTGGTTTTGGCAGAAATTTCAGGAGGCTATGGGTACCCAATTACGGTTCAGTACTGCTTTCCATCCACAGACTGATGGGCAGTTAGAGAGGATGATCCAGACTTTGGAGGATATATTGAGATTATGTGTTCTGGATTTTAAAGGTAACTGAGATTATTATCTACCATTGATAGAGTTCTCCTACAACAACAACTTTCACTCTTCTATTGATATGGCTCCATTTAAAGTACTATATGGTAGACAATATAGATCTCTAGTGTATTGGGTGGAGCCGGGAGAGAAGCAGCTAGAGGGACCAGAGTTGATCAGAGAGACTATGTAGAAGGTTCTTATGATTAGAGAGCGGATGAGGACTGCCTTCAATAGGCAGAAGAGTTATGCTGATCCGAAGAGGAATGATGTACATTTTTCAGTTGGTGATCATGTCTTCCTAAAGGTCTCACCGATGAGGGGAGTTATGAGATTTGGGAAGTGGGGTAACCTATCACCAAGGTATGTAGGCCCATTTGAGATTTTAGAGAAGATTGGCAGTGTGGCCTATAGATTGGCTCTTCCACCCAGTATGAGCCATGTACATCCAGTCTTCCATAAATCGATGTTGCGAAAGTATATATCTGATCCATCACACATTTTGGATGTTCAGGATGTGGATCTCAGTGATGATTTATCTTATGAGGAGCTATCTGTGGAGATCATTGATAGACAGGTCAGGCAGCTTCGGAATAAGGAGATCTCGATGGTAAAAGTGCTATGGAGGAACCAGACGATGGAGGAGTGCATATGGGAGAGCGAGCAGGAGATGAGGAGCAGATACCCATTCCTGTTTCAGCAGTGATGTATGTTTTTATTTAAATTCGAGGACAAATTTATTTATAGGGGGTAGAATGTAATACCCTAGAAAGTTATATACTCTCATGCATGAATTAATTCTCAGTATGTGATCCATTAGTCTTGAAATAAAGGAAAATAATTTTAGAGACACAGTTAGAAAGCGAACTTGATACTTTTCCAGAAATCGGCGGTGTCAGGAACACTGCCGAGAAATGAGCAGTCTGGTCAACAGAAGAATTTCTGAAGTTGACCTAGGGGTAAAAGATGACCATAATTTATGTGTAATTTTGGTAAAAAGAAAGAAGTGAAAATTATTTAGGAACACTGGAAAAGTAAGTAATGACATAATGGTAAATAAATAGAAATTTAAGGTGAATAGTGGAAAGTGATCGGTCGGGGTTAAAAGAATGACTCCGGAACTATTTTATAAATAAGTTTAAATTAAAATAAGCCTATTGACTTCCTACTCTAATATCTAAATCTTAACAGAATTGACAGAATAAATTACAGAAGATTTTGGACCAAAGTGTAAAGGATGAGAATTCGAGGAGTTAGTTGTAATTGTCCAAAATTGACTTTTCTATTTATTTTTGCCTTAGCAATTTTTGTATCATCTTTCTTCTTCCTTTCATGGTGGCCGAACCACCTTCCATGCTTTCTTCTTCCATTTCTTCTTCATTTCTTCACCAAATCCTTAGAAAATTGATGGAAAAATTGAGTTCTCATCTAGCTTTATCTATTTCCATCATTATTTTGTAGAAAAGAGCTAAGGATTTCAAGGACAAAGCTCTCAAAGATTTCGGCCACTTTGGGTATTTGAGGTAAAAATGTTGTTTTGTTTGGTTTAATGGTTTATTTAGATGTTATTTAGGTTGAAATAGATGGGTATGGTGATTAATTGCATCAATTGATGCAAATTGATTGAAATCCCTAATTTGGATGGTTAATTTGAAGTTGAAAGAAATGATTTATTGATTTAGAGTTTGTATGGGTTAATTGATGTTAGAATTAGCTAATTGGATGTGAATGGATAACTAATTGATGGTTTATTTGGTATAGAATTGAACTTTGGACAAGGTTGCTCTATATTGGCTATTTGGTGAAATTGAGTGGAATTGGGCTATTCAAAGTGCTTTGAAAGCTTAGGTGAGTTTACATTGCATCAAATAATATGTATAATTTATTGGATTGATGATTGGAACCTTACCTTAAAACCACTTGTTGGCCGAACCATTATGCACTATTCATTGCCTTGGATTTGCTTGGTTTTTGCTTGATTTTCCCTTGCCATTTGATCCTATTTTGATGTTGTTTAATTGTGTTTCTTGATGCCTATACTTTGGTTGCCAATGTAGCTTTGTGATTGTTGAATTGGACAAGTCAAGTTTGTAACCTAACCTAATCTATTGGCTTGCCATTGTATGCCCATCACATGTTCGATGAATGCCTAGTTCATTTGCCATTGGCCTATTGGTTTGTATGCCATAGGCCTACCAATTGAATGCCATTATTGCCAGAGACGTCGGCATGCCAATTAACCTACCATTTTCCACCACCGAACCAACTTTTGTTTCATGTTTTTCTTTATTGCTAAACTCTTTATCATTTATTGTATATTGTATACAACATTGCCATTGATCGTATTGATAACTGAACTGATCGATATTGAACTGATTGTTATTGGACTGACTGATATTTGGATGCCATTATTGCTTATGGTATCCCTTGTTATTGACCCTTATATGGTTTGGCAGAGCTACCGATCCGACAGGGTAGTGGGAAAATACTGTCGGCGATGTGCACATTGTATTACTGATAACCTAGCTATGAGGGGTTATGGTCCTGACCATAGGGCCTGATCAGCCTTATGCTCACTGATACAGATATGTTACTGGAGACCTACATGGTCCATACTGATACAGATTACTGGAGATTGTATGATTTCTTTTTATACAGTCCATTCCATTATCTGTCTTTCCATATGATACTGAGCCTATATACTGTACCTTAACATTGATATTGTATACTGTTATCCTATTGACTGAAACCATTGTTTATTTGATGCCTATTACTTATTGTGATGCATGTAATTCACTGAGTATCATCTATACTCATTGTTTATTTGTTTACCCATTTCAGGAGAGGAGTAGGTTGCAGAATCCCGACGTCTGTTTCTCTATGGATTTCTGCTACAGACTGTCTGATGTATATTTTCTATTCTGTATTATTATTTTTGGTGTTCATTATCTAGCTGCTCCATGGGGTATATATGGGTTAGCTAGGAGATGAATATATGTATATATACTGATGATGATATTTTAAGTTATTTGATGATAGTATGATATGATATTGTGATGATTACAACCATTTGCAGTAAATGACAGAATGAATGACAGAATAACAAATTGACTGGTAACTAATTAAAATGAATAATATATTAAGGTTTATAGATGATACATGTGATACTGGATTCTACGGGTGCTGGTTGCCATTGGCATCTCCCGTGCTCTAGGATCGTCGCGGTCCGGGAAACCGGGTCGTGACAGTGAGACTGAGCCTAGATGAGTATTCTGATCCCTTAGCTGACCTAGACTTGGTGCTCGGGCAAGGCCTCACAGTTGGAGACTCCACTGAGGAGAAACCTTAAGTCGAATGTCTAGACATCAAATCTAAGAGTCTTTCTTAATTTGGAATGGCTTTTCTTCTAAATTATTAGTCCAAGTGTTAGCCTTGCTAAGCCCAAACCTTCGAAACACCACCCTGAGAGTTTAATCAATCTCTAACAAGTAGGAATAACTTTGTTTGTCTTCTCCATAAACCATGCTATAATAGCAAACTCATAAAACCTCGTAAAATAAATCCCACCTTCCCAAATTTCAGGAACAAATCAATAACTCAATTATCAAAACCTAAGGCCATGTCAAACAGACTCCAAAAATCCACTTGTACATGAAAAACCCATAGTCCATTAAAGTCCAACCTCCTTTAAAAAAAAGAAAGAAAAAGAAGAAAAGAAAAAAAGAAAAAAAAAAAGAAAAAAGAAAAATAAGCAACCTGAAAAACACAACCCAAGTCATTTGTCCAACCATCCTTGGTCATCTATGTCCTCAACCAAACAACCAGATGAATTTTCTGACCTGGATTTGGTATGTGTCAAGAAGTCCAAAGTTGTTGAAAAATTCAATCATAGTGAACAACCTTATTCTTAGACATCCTTTGAAGTTGAGGTAGAGCCATCCACTGTGTTCACCTTTCATTCAATGAAAGAGTTGAGTAGATTGACTATCATACCTCAAACAAAACCAATCCTTTTGGTCCAAGCTCAAAGTTGACCAATTCAAGTCCAAACTCGACCACAATCTTCCTAGACAATTCATCATACTTAACAAATATGACAACATTGTCAAAAATTTCTTTTAGCTAAATCAAGGCCAACGAAAAGGCTGAAATCTCTTAGTCTCAAAGATCATCAAAGTGACTAAGTCACCCTTCTTCCAACTCATCTTCCCTAAAAATAGGGCATTCCGGGGCAAATCAATGCATAAAATTATATTTCATTACGTCTCATTGCATAACTTTGCTTTCCAAATGCTTTGAATTTGCATAAATCATTCAAAATCACATAAAATGCATGCATTTCATTGAAAATAGGAGTTTCATGTCAAATAACCAAAAAGACAACAACATGCATAATATCCTATGAGGCCTCGCTCGAACACCGGTCTGGTATGTTCAAGGAATATAAATGCTCATTTGGGGTGATTTTTCATGCAATAAAGACAACTTTTACCTTACATTTATAAATTGTTCCTTTAACTTTGATTTTGAAAATTATTGTAGAGTCGCCAACTTTATTTTTTAAGGGAAAGAAAGGAAAATCCAATTTTGACTCCAAATTTAATCCAAAAATAAAATCACTATACCTTCGAACAGAGACTGAGCACGAAGATTAGGTTTTTGGTTTTAAGTAACTCCAATTTTGCTTTCTATTTAACTTATGATTTATGAAAAAGATGCATTTTTTTATACCCAATTTATAGAATGGCATTTGTAAGATGAATGAACAATTTACGAAATTCATAAAATAAAAAATAAAGTAAAAGAATTCAATTAAATTACAATCAAAACCCCCAAAAAAAGATGTCAACTCTAGCCCTTATGGGTTCTACGTTGACCACACATTCTCCAAAATTACATGAAAGATAAAATAAAATATAAAATATATAAATTGAGAAAAATAAGGTTTTTGTGTTTTTTGAATTTGAAGCTGTGAAATAGTTTGCCTGTATATCATTTTGAATAGGAATCAAAATCCACGCAGTTTTCCCTTTTGGCAAAGGGGTTAAGTATGATTTTAAGAAAAAAGTCTGATTTTAACATTTATATTTTATCATGTTTTTATTCTTTTATTGATGTTTTACCAATTTTAAGAAAGGTAGAAGAAGAGAGATGCAATATACAATACAAAGAATTGAATAAGATTGAGTTTAGAACATAATACCTTGCTTCGCGATTTAGATGTAGGGCGTCTTAAAATTCTTCCAGATCGGAGTTTCACTTTTCAATAGGGTAATCAAATTAGTCCAAACTATCCAAGTATTTTTTTTCTTTAATTAATTAGCCAAGTTGATTAATTAATCTAATTTAGTCCAAAAGTCACGTCTTTTAAATCACTTTAACTCAAAGTGAGTTAAAGAAATTAGTTCGAAATCAAACAGAAGTGAACCACTTATGTTGGAAGAATATTAATTTAGGAGGGAGAAGGGAGAGCCAGCTAGTGAAAACTAAATCTAACTGTCTAGTGTAATTTTTAAAGGCTGTAAGACCTTATATTTATAGAGAAATACCTGGGAGACAAAATGGGACGGATTTCCATATGGGATGGGGCTAATCCGGAGGCTGCCACTGAGCCTTCTAGGCAGCACCGTCGTGAAGGCTTAGCGGCAACACTATCAAAGGGTGGCGGCATCGCCGCCAGTCTTCTGTGGCGTTGCCACCAACCTTTTTTGATGTTGTTGTTGGCCTTTTATGGCGCTGCAACCAGCCTTCTTTGGCACTGTTGTCGACCTTCTTTGGGGGGTGCCATCGCTCCTGTAGGGTGGCATTTGGCTAGCTCTTGCTCTGGTTGGTCATTTCACAGGTTGTTCGGACCTTGGTTGACACCAATCAATTTGACATGGTCCTGAATAGGATCAGGAGTGCAAAATTATGTTTTCACACATCCATAAATTCATAGTGTCATGCATCATCCTGCATTAGTTTGGAACTAAAAAAATGATAGGAAAAATAAGAAACACAAGCTAATAGTCTCTCAGATAGCACAAGCAAGTATTCTCCGGCTGGCAAAGTCGTTCCTCCTGAATTTTCATATAGAGCTAGCTCCACCCCACTAGTCGTCTGGTAAGCATGACTGCATAAACAGAGAACAAGTTCAAAATATTTATTAAGAATCATTTTCAAAAGCAAAGTGCAAACAAAATGAGAAAATACTTCCGCATCATCAGAACAGGTATGACTTTTAGAATTTTAAATCTTCTCCAGTTGCATTGCATAAAAATCTTGTCAAACTATGTCACATCAAAATATTTTCAATTGTATTGCACCAAAATCTTTTCAATTGCATCATATCAAATTTGGGGCATCTTAAATTGCACCTTTTCAAAATTCCTTTAGCACTATTGCCACCCTTTCAAAATCTCTTGGCACTGTTACCACACTTTTCAAAATTCCTTTGGCACTATTACCACGCTTTTTCAAAATCTCCTAGTACTATTGCCATATTTTTCAAAATTCCCTTGGCACAGTCGCACCCTTTTTAAAAATCTCTTGGCACTATTAGCACATTTTCCAAAGTTCCCTGGTATTGTTGCCACATTTTTCAAAATTTCCTTGGCGTTGATGCCACACTTTTCAAAATTCCCCTAGCGCTGGTGCCACCTTCCAAGTTTCCTTAGTAACGATGCCACATTTTCAAAAGCCCAAGCAGTCTTTGGCAAACTAAAATCATTTTCAAAGTCTAAGAAGCCCTCGGCAAACCAAAATCATTTTTAAAGCCTGAGCAGCCCTTGAAAAATCAAAATCATCTAACTTTTAAAGATACCTAAAGTCGCCCTCATATCATTTCATTTGGCTTTTAAAGATTCGAAAATCACATATCATTTCTTTTAGCTTCTGAAGATTCATAGGTCACATCATTTCCTCTAACTTCTGAAGATTCAAAGGTCACATCATTTTCTCTGGCTTCTGAAGATTTGAAGGTCACATCATTTCCTCTAGCTTTTGAGATTCAAAAGTCATATATCATTTTCTCTGGCTTTAGAAGATTTGAATGTCACATATCATTTCCTTTGGCATCTGAAGATACAAAGGTCACATCATTGCCTCTGGCTTCTGAAGATTTGGAAGTCATATCATGTCCTCTAGCTTCTGAAGATTCAAAAGGCACATCATTTCATCATCAGACTTCTAAAGATACCTGAAGTCGCCCCCATTTCATTTTATCTTCTAACTTCTAAAGATACATGAAGTCACCCCTATTTCATTTCATCATCAGACTTCTAAAGATACCAAAAGTTGAACCTTTATCACCAACATCATTTTCTGCATTCATCTTTTATGCTTAAGTATCAACTTTAAGATCATTTGCCTGGTCATCTTAGATAGCCTATGTGTTCACTGTCATCATGATTACTTTTTAATAAAAGCAATCATGATGAGGGGCATTTATGAACATATATCTTTGCACCTTATTGTGCATAACCAGACTTTTGCAGGTTCTGAAGTAAGTATAGAGTCATTTGCAAAACAACAAGGATTCCTAAACCTTTATAGCACCCTTGGGACATAACTAGACTCATATCGGACTGAATAGGATCTGCCAAGGACCTGAAAGACGTGAAAATGGCCCGGAATGCTCAAGCTAGCATCCAACTCGCCAGAATCCATCGGCCAGGCATGGCGAATCTTCCAGTGCCTAGCAGCGCAGCCGCCAGAATGCTTGGTGGATCCTCCTCAATCTCCGGTGGATCCAAGCCAATTGACCCCTTTCCCCCTCCTTTGCCTATATATACACCCTCTTCCACCACACACACACACACCTCTCCTTCTCTCTCTCTTTGAGATTTTCTCTCTCTAACTTCTCTCTTTGAGAAATAAAAAAAATTAATTAAGTAAATTAAATTAAGTTAAATTAAAATTAATCAAAACCCTAATTAACTCTCTTTAAGTTTCAAATTTAATTATATCAACTCTATTTGAGTTGTAAATCAATTAAATAAACTCTATTTAAGTTATAAATTAATTAAATTTACACTCTTTGAGTTCTAAATCAATTAAATTAAACTATCTTTGAGTATTTCAATTAAAAGGTTTAGTTCTCTTTGAAGGAAAATCAATTTCTTTAAATTTTCATTGAATTTAAAGACCGAGAAAAAAATCGAGAATTAGCTCATTGAGCCTTAAATTAATTCTCATTGAATTAATTTGACCTCTTTAAATCGAAATCTGATTCCCAAAGTGGAACTCCGATTCGAAAAAGTCATCTGACTGACATCGCCTCTATCAAAGGTATACTTCGTCAATCTAAATTCACCCAATTTAAGGTATCCTAAATTATATCCAGACTTCTAAATATACCTGAAATCTAAAACTCTTTGTCAAAACCAAAACATCTTCGCAAGAATGGCGAACTACGTGGACTTTGATTCCCATTCAAAGGGAGACGTAGGCATGCTATTTCAGCATTAAGTTTAAAAATCCTAAAAACTCTTTTTTCTTTTCCAACTGTATGTCTATTTTAATTATGTTACTTATTTTAATATAATATTGGGAAATGTGTGATCAATCTAGAACCCATAAGGATTAGAGTTGGTATCCCATTGTGATATAAATTATTGTTTTATTCTATTGCTTTATTTATTATTTTGCATCTTATAATTGTCATTAACGAAAATAATATTTTAAGAAATGATTAAACTGAAAGCCAAATCATTATTACTTTCAGTGGAAAATCTAGTCCCTAAATCTATAAATCTGGTTCGAAGATCTAGTATTCTTTTTATTGGGTTATTATTAGAGTCAATTTGGGTTTTTACCTTATATTTTTCCAACAAAATTAAATTAAGATGGTGTGTAATACCCAGTGCTTGGAACGCTAGAATAGATATATGATCGTTCATATTTGTTTGATGAATATTAGCATATGTATGTTTATATGTGCATGGTAGATAATCTGGAATGTTTTGTTGAGTATAGATTACTCCTAGAATGATTATATGTTGAGACATGATGAGTTATGTCACACCCCAACTCCAGTGGTGCGACGGTCCTAGGGCAAGGGTAGGCTTAAGGCCACCATAAACCTGTAGAACACTCATATCCTGGATCTCATACACATTACATATCTACATCATATATGGTTGTCATTAAAATATTCATTTCTAAGATTCATACAATCACCATTCATACATATATATGTTTATCATTATGGAATTTTCCTCTTGTTTCTTACCGATCAAAAGATACTTCCCACATCACTAAGGAACAAGGGTAGCCCAATCATAATAATTTAGACATCAAAATAGTATCATCCTCAATATCTAACTACGAAGCTCTAGAATATACTCCTCATACATACAAGACCATATTATTAACCATTGAAAATATAAATATATATATATATATATATATATATATATATATATATATATATATATATATATATATCTCAAAAGAATTACATAGAGTCTTCTTAGAGGAATGAATCAAGAAGCTCTGTCTTCTGAATTAACTCCCTCTCGAGCTACACTACTACCTGAAATCCACAGAAGAGGAGTGAGTTTTCAACTCAGCAAGATATAAACATGCATGGTATAGATCAAGTCAAAAGAATATGAATATGGAAATATCATAAGGTTAAGCTTACAAGAATATAAGTGCTCACAATCGAATAACACTGTCAAATCATATTATAGAACTGCAGAGTGCATTAGTAGCCTTGCTACCTTATCGCAAACACATGCTTGGCCGAGCATATGCCTAGAGCTCATGGTCTCCTCTAGGTGGAACACTGATAAAAATCCTATCAGCTAGATTCCTAAAGTGCACAATAGACCAATGAATTTACTCTCATTGAGAAAAGCATTCTACACATAAACATATCATGGGTCATATAATTTGAATTCCATAAGAATCATATTGGTCACAAGACCATCAACATATAACATGAATTTATTCAAATTAATAAATAGGTTTCATATGAACTTGGTCCAAGGAAGAATGATCAAGTCATTTTCAACATATAAGGTAATAATATGAAATAAATTTTCATTTGTTTAAGAACATTAAGGGAATTTCATAATGTAGGTACATAATACAATATTTCGAAACATGAGATTCATATGGATAAATATTAAGAAGGATTGAACATTCAATCTCAAAGAACAATATGCATATGCAATGTTTATACTTACCTCTAAATAAATTTATCATTGTATTTCTCTCAATAGCTTGTTCATTCAATAATCTCCTCAAATTCTTGAGTTCTCTTCTCCTATGGAAGTTTATCCAAATATTCAAAATTAGGATTTTCCTTAATCAATAATACATAATATGATTCCTTATAATTTAACCATCTTATAGTCTCTATTATTGTTTCCTAACATCCATTTAATTTATTCCTTAAAGAAAAATCTGAAATTCAAAACGTATTTACTATTCACATCACTATTCATCAAATTTAATAAATTTTGATATCTTCCATATTAATCAAAATTAATAGTCTTAATTACTTATAATAGACTCTATACTTATAAATAACTATTTTAATTACCAGAAATTCTTAATCTAAAGAGAAAATAAAGTTTGGAGAAAATTACCTTATTTTTCCCAAAATTGAGTTCTTGAAGAATCTGACTTGAAAATGAGTATCAAAGCCTTAGAATGCGGTAATTTAATGATCTAATGCATTAATTCTGAGTATTAATGCATTAGGAAATAAATGGAACAGATTTGAGAGAGATATGAGAAGAAATGAAGAAGAATGAAGAAAAAGAAAAGAGAAATCACCGTGGAAATAGCTAATGCTTCTCTGATTAAATAGGCTACTGCCTCTCTAAAGCCACTTCGCCAAACTCGCCTCGCCTATGCCACTCTGGCAATGCCACTCCCCCAATTCTCTACTTTGCGAATATCCTTTCACCCAATGCCACTTCGCAATTGCCACTTCAGCAATCTCACTTCTCCAATTGCCACCTCGGTAATCCCACTTCGCCAATTGCCGCCTCGGCAATCCCACTTCGCTGATTCTCCACTTCGCCAATTGCAGCCTCGGCAATCCCACTTCACCAATTGCCGCTTCGGCAATCCCACTTCTCCAATTGCTGCCTTGGCAATCCCACTTCACCAATTCTATCAGCCTCTAACCATCTCGAAATCGGGAAGCCAGCTCGTATTACCAATATCTGTTGAGCTGGAAAACCTTCTCCGACAACTTGCACTAAACTAGCTCGCAATTGAGCTACAGACATCCAAAATCCTCCATTCTTTTTGTCACTTAAAATAGACATTCATGGGTCCAACATATCCAAAATTCAAATCAAAATGAGATCTACACAAATCATGGTGAATTTCTAAATTTCACCCTAACTTTACTATCCAAAATTGTCCGAACAGGTCTGATTAATTTAAATCTCTTTTAAGCTACACTTATCCAATTTCTCCTAAAATTTTACAGCCAACAATATAACACATAAAGGAACATTTCTCATGTTTACACTTTTGACTCATTCGGCTTTAAACATTCCCAGAAAAATAAACATTCTCAGATTTCTGCAGAAATTGGTGAACCATACAGGTTCTGGTCTAGGAGGCATATCTCCTCTCACACACAAAATTTCACAAAACTATATTTACAGACCTAAAGATAAGATATAGATCTACAACTTTTATGTTTTACATTGTTCCAAATTATTCCTTTAAAATCCTGAAATCTGCCTCACAACATCCTTCCTGAATACAGATTATGAATTCCTCAATTCATTAATCTATCCACAATCAATTCAACAAACATACAATAATATATAAAAAATATATATATATGTCAGGTATTACATTCTTTCCCCCTTAAATAAATTTATCCTCGAATTTATAAATAACTTATCTTAAACTTGAAATAGGTAAGGGTACTTGTCTTGCATGCCTTGCTCACTTTTCCAAGTACACTCTTCCATAACTTAATTTCTCCATAGGACCTTAACCATTGATATGTCTTTATTCCTTAGCCTCTTAATCATTCGGTCCACAATGGAAATTGGAATTTCTTCATGCGTCAAATCTGGTTGAAGGTCCACTGCTGGAACTTGTAGCACATGAGAAGGGTCGGCAACATACTTCCGAAGCATCGATACTTGAAATACCAGATGCACACTATCCATGCTAGGTGGCAAAGCTAACTTATATGAAACCTCTCCAATCTTGCTCAGAATCTCAAAGGGTCCAATAAATTATGGAGTTAGCTTGCCTCTCTTTCCAAACCGTAGAACTCCTTTCATAGGTGAGATCTTTAAAAACACTAGATCTCCAATAGAAAACTGAAGGTTTTTCCTCTTTGGATTAGCATAACTCTTTTGGCAGCTGAAAGCTGTCTTTAATCTTTCTCGAATCAGTGGAATCTTTTTTTGACATATATCTTATCAATTCTGGTCCTTCGATATACTTTTCTCCAACCTCATCCCGACACAAGGAAAATCTGCATTTCCTTCCATACAAAGCTTCATATGGAGACATCTGAATCGTGGAATGATAGCTGTTGTTGTAGGAAAATTCTATCAACGGCAAATGAGCATCCCAATTCTCTCCAAAGTCTAGAATACACATCCTTTGCAGATCTTCTAGAGTTTTGATGGTCCTCTCTGATTGCCCATCTGTTTGATGATGGAATGCGGTGCTGAAATCAAGTTGTGTACCCAAGCACTCTTGTAATTTCCGCCAAAACCTCGAGGTGAACTGAGTACCTCTATCTGAGATGATCGAAACTGGAACTCCATAAAGTCTAACAATCTCATCGATATAAATCTGTGCATATTGAGAAGCCTTATAAGTCGTCTTGACGGGCAAAAAGTGAGATGACTTGGTTAATCTATCAATAATAACCCATATTGAATCATGGCCTCTTAAAGTCCTTGGCAATCGAACCACAAAATCCAGAGTCACCCTCTCCCATTTCCATTCTGGCAACGACAACTCTTGAAGTAGTCCCGAAGGTTTCTGATGTTCGAACTTGACTTGTTGACAAGTTAGACATTTAACTACATATTTTGTGACATCTCTTTTCATTCCACTCCACCATTAGGAATCCTTAATGTCGTGGTACATCTTTGTTGCACCTGAATGCACATTATACTTGGCATGGTGTGCTTTCTTGAGGATCATATCTCTCAAACCATCAATTGTCGGGACACATAACCTGCTACCATGTCTCAATATGCCATCAGTCACAATAAATCCTGGAGCTTTTTCTGATCCCACATTGCTCTTAATCTTCACCAACTGAGGATCTTTGTCTCGGGCTTCTCTAATTTGATCAATGAAAAACAGCTTGACTTGGAAATGAGCTAAAAGTACTCCTGAATCTGACAAATCCAAACTGATTCCCATACCATGCAATCTCTGCACTTCCCTCACTATTGATCTTCTACTCACTTGAATATGAGCTAAGCTTCCTAAAGACTTCCTGCTTAATGCATCTGCCCCAACATTAGCTTTTTCCTAGATGATATAAGATTTCACAATCATAATCCTTAAGTAATTCAACCCACCTTCTTTGCCTAACATTAAGATTTTTTTGCTGAAATATATATTTCAAACTCTTATGATATGTGAAAATCTCACATTTCTCTCCATACATATAATGTCTCCATATCTTCAGGGCAAATATAATTACAGCCATCTCAAGATCATGTGTTGGATTAATTCACCACGTGCTTCCTCAACTGTCTAAAAGCATAGGCTCTCACCTTACCATGCTGCATAAGTACACAACCAAGCCCTCCTATCGATTCATCATAATACACCGCATATCCTCCTTCACCCGACGGCAAAGCTAAGATAGGTGCCGTGGTGAGACAAGACTTTAATTTTTGGAAGCTCTTATCATATACATCTGACCATAGGAATTTAACTTGTTTTCTGGGTAAGCTTGCTCAAAAGAACTACAATCTTGGAGAAGTCTTGAACAAACCTCCTATAGTAGCCTGCCAAACCCAAGAAACTTATAACTTTTGAAATATTTGTGGGTCTAGGCCAACTAAGAATTACATCCACCTTGTTAGGATCAACTTAAATCTCATCCTTGCTCACTATATGCCCTAGAAAGCCCACACTCTTAAGCCAGAATTCACACTTTGAAAGTTTAGCAAATACCTGATGCTCCCTCAAAGTCCGCAACACAATCCTAAGATGTTCCTCATGCTCTTCTTCACTCTTAGAATACACAAGAATGTCATCAATAAACACAATGACAAACTTGTCCAAAAATGGCCTGAACACCCTATTCATCAAGTCTATGAATGCAGTTGGTGCATTAGTCAATCCAAATGGCAGCACTAAGAACTCATAGTGTCCATATCTGGTCCAAAAAGCCGTCTTCGATACATCCTCATTCTGAATTCTCAACTGATGGTACCCTGACCTCAAGTCTATCTTAGAGAAATGACTGCAACTGATCAAATAAATCATCTATTCTTGGCAAGGATACTTATTCCTGATAGTTGCCTTGTTGAGCTGTCTGTAATCTATGTATAACCACATAGAACCATCCTTTTTCTTTACAAAGAGTACAAGTGCACCCCATGGCGAACTGCTAGGCTTGATAAATCATTTGTCAAGCAAATCTTGCAATTGAGTCTTTAACTCTCTCAATTCTATTGGTGCTATACGATATGGAGGAATAAAAATCGAATTTGTGCCAGATAGCAATTCAATACCAAATTCTATCTCTCTATCTGGTGGCAGACCAGGTAACTCTTCAGGAAATATATATGGAAACTCATTAACAATAGGAATCCATTCCAAATCTTGCACTTCCTTTTGAGTATCTCGGACATAAGCCAAATATCCTTGGCATCCTTTCATCATCAATATCTTTGCCCTTAAGGCTGATATCACATTATATGGTGCTTCGCTCCTTTCCCCTTGAAATTCAAACTCCTCATCTGAAGCTAGCTTGAAAACTATCTTCTTCTTATTACAATCTATGGTAGCATAGTGCTTGGACAACTAGTCTATGCCTAGAATCACATTGAATTCTAACATAGGCAATTCAGTCAAATCTACACTTAAGCTCTTGCCACCTATGCTAACCACACATGAGGGATAAAAGTTTTGAACTTCAATCTCTTCCTCTAAAGGAGTAGAAACAACCAACACAGCTTCAAGCAATTCACAGGGCACATGCAATTTCTTAGCAAAACATGATGACACAAAAGAATGCATAGCTCCTAAATCAAACAGTACTCTAGCATTCAAAGCTTGGATCGGAAGAATACTTGTAACAACCGTGTTAGATGCTTGGGTCTCATGCTGTGCTAGAGCAAAAACTCTATCTCTGCCTTTACCCATGGGAACTGATCCAGAAGCCTGAGCCATATGCTGACCTAACTCTCTACCAGCCTCTATAGTCCTGCCTAAAATGCCTCGGCCTGCACCTGGCTGCTGACTAACACCCTTTTCCTTATTCATCTGAACTGTGGCCTGAGAAGCCTGCAGTCTTCCTCCAACGGATGGTTACAGATAATTTTTGAGTAAATGACCTTGATGTACACACCTAAAACATACTCCTGAATCATAACGACAAGAGGCATTATGAAATTTACCACATATAGGACATAAAAGTTTAGGAGTCCTGGATGGTGCAAAGCTAACTGAACTATGGCTCATTTGAGAAGTAGGTCCAGGAGTAGTCTGACTCTGCTGTGGCCTCTCTAAAAATCCTCTATACACACTCCTAGAAGCTGATTGATGAGTCACTCCTACATTTTTCATTCTACTTTCCTGCTTAGAAGAACTGACTGCTTTAAATTTCTTCTTCTCAACTCTTTCGGATCTAGCTTCCATCTCACTATTCTCAATTATCCTAGCCTTATCCACTAGCTTAGAATAAGAGTCAAACTCAAGAGTAGCTAGGAGTTTAATTAATGGAGCCACTAATCCTCTGCGAAACCTTTGAATCCGTGCCGCTTCTGTAGGCACCAAAGATGGAGCAAATTTGCTCAACTGACCAAACTTCCTGACGTATTCTGAAACACTCATACCAGGTGTCTGAACCAATCTTTCAAACTCTAGAGACTTAGCTTCTCTTACGCTTTTTGGAAGAAATTCATTCAGCACCAGATCCTTGAATCTCTCCCAAGAAATATCTTCATTTCCCCGAAGCATATCAGAAATGCTTCTCTTGAACCAATCCTTGGCTTCAGCTTTCATTAAATAGCCCACAAACTCTATAGCTCTTCTATCTGGAATCCGCAGAATCTGTACTTTCTCTTCGATTTCTTCTAAGAAATCTATAAGATCCATCTCAACTCTATACTCTGAGGGCTTAAGCTTAAGAAATCTCTCGAATGATACCTCTTCCACTTGACGTATAGCAGGTGGTGGAACTACTGGAGGATCAGGAATCTCTGAAGCCTATACTAGAGGTACCTGCTGCTGCCTTTACTGAGTAATGAACTCAGCTATCATTGCATAATTCCTCTGTAGCTGCTCTAATTGCTGAGCCGTATTAACCACATCTATCGGTGGCACAGGAGGAATCTTATCTCCTCCATTTCCACCCACATAACCTTCTTCAGAAGGTAAATCTCGCCTAGGACAACCTTGTCATCTTCCACGATGAGGAGACATCTTGATACTGATAAGAAGAACAAATAAGATCAGACTCTCTACGCACACTTAATGCAGATATATATACCAAAGGAAGATACAAATGGACGAGACACAAATCCTATGCTCCATAGTTATCTTAATCAACACTTATACTAGTGCTCATGCATCTCTTTCTATCTTTTATATTAAGGATTATAAACCTATAGCTCTGATACCACCTCTGTCATACCCCAACTCCAGTGGTGTGACGGTCCTAGGGCAAAGGTAGGCTTAAGGCCACCATAAACCCGTAGAACACTCATATCCTGGATCATACACATTACATATCCACATCATATATGGTTGTCATTAAAATATTCATTTCTAAGATTCATGCAATCACCATTCATACATATATATGTTTATCATTATGGAATTTTCCTCGTGTTCCTTACTGATCAAAAGATACTTCCCACATCACTAAGGAACAAGGGTAGTCCAATCATAATAATTTAGACATCAAAATAGTATCATCCTCAATATCTAACTACGAAGCTCTAGAGTATACTCCTCATACATACAATACCATAATACGAACCATTAAACATATATATATATATATATATATATATATATATATATATATATATCTCAAAAAAAATAAATAGAGTCTGTTTGGAGGAATGAATCAAGAAGCTCTATCTTCTGAATTAGCTCCCTCTCGAGCTACACTACTACCTGAAATCCACAGAAGAGGAGTGAGCCTTCAACTCAGCAAGATATAAATATGCATGGTATAGATCAAGTCAAAAGAATATGAATATGGAAATATCATAAGGTTAAGCTTACAAGAATATAAGTACTCACAATCGAATAGCACTGTCAAATCATATGATAGAACTGCAGAGTGCATCAGTAGCCTTGCTACCTTATCACAACAGAACGCATCAGTAGCCTTGCTACCTTATCTCAAACACATGCTTAGTCGGGCATATGCCTAGAGCTCATGATCCCCTCTAGGTGAAACACTGATAAAAACCCCATCAGCTAGGTTCCCAAAGTGCATAATAGACCAATGAATTTACTCTCATTGGGAAAAATGTTCTATACATAAACATAT